>BMAO01014361.1:0-106156 GCA_019973975.1 Trichonephila clavata
TTTATTTATTGTATAGATAAATTATTGATATCTAAGTCCTGCATTAAGATTTCGATTGTATTGAAAAATATACTTATACCTGTAACTGTCGGCTGTTGATAAAAAAAGGGGAAGAACTCATCTAATTTGTGTTTTCTAAAAATCTCTAAAATTGAAGCATAGAATGATGTTTGCTCTTTCGTAACCCAAAAACCAAGTGGATTCCCGCAAAACCAATTTTCGGTGTATCTCTACTCCGTAAATTGAACATGCAAGCCAAATTTCAAGTCTAAATCTAACGGGGAAAAAACAAAAGTTTTACTATCAATATCCCGTAATCCCGTTGAGAGCCGTTTTCCAAAATAACCGCTCTTAGCGGATTTCAACTCAACAAAAGAAAAATGCAAACCAAATTTCATTATTATAGTCCTTGTAGCTCGAAAAAAGTAATTTTTTTGTCAATACGTCCAAGTAACCCCCTGCACCCCCCCAGAACTTGATTTGCTTAAAATACATTCTTAGTGGATCCCTATTCAACAAAAGAAACATGCTTAACAAATTTCAAGTATATGGGTCTAACAATTAAAAACAGAATTTATTTCTGTAACTCCTCTTGACCCTCGCAACCCTCCTTGGGGGTCAATTTTCGTTTTACTCTTTGTTAGAGGAACTCTATTCCATGAAAGGAACATGCCTACCAATTTTCAAGCAAGATGATCAAATAGTTTAAAATGGAAATGTTTACCAATTACGCCTCTTAATCTCCCGAAATTAAACTTGGTAGTTCATATTCGCGAAACCCCATTTTGTAGCGGTTCTCTACTTTACGAAAGGAATCTGCTTATCAAATTTCAAGACTGTACGTCTAATAGTTTAAAAATGGGTATAATTATCTATAACGCCACTTGAGCCCCCGCAACGCCACTTCTGGGTCTGTTTTCACAAAACCAATTTTGTAGGGGAATTGCACACTATGAAAGGAATCTGCTTAGCAAAATTTGAAGACTGTGCGTCCAATAAATAAAAATGCAAAAAAAATTATCAATAACGCCCTTCAACCCCGCAAAGCGACTTAGGGATCGATTTTCACAAAACACATTTTGTAGTGTATCTCTATCCTATGAGAGGAATCTGCTTACCAAATTTCAAACTGCGCGTCTAATAGTTTAAAAATAGAAATAATTATTTATATCTGCCCTTAACACCCCGCAACACCCCTTGGGGTCAATTTTTCCCAAACCTGTTTTGTAGCTGATATTTACTCCATGAAAGAAACATTCCTACCAATTTTCAAGCAGGAAGGTGAAGTAGTTTAAAAACGAAAATATTTATCTAGTACGCCACTAAATCCCCCGCAACGCCATTTAGAGGTCTGTTTTCACAAAACCTTCTTATAGCTGATCTCTACTCTATAAAAGAAATCTACTTATCAAATATAAAGACTGTGCGTCTAATAGTTTAAAAATGAAAATAATTATCTATATCGCCCCTAAAGTCCCGCAACGCCACTTGAGGGCAATTTTCACGAAACCCATTTTGTAGCGTATCTCTACCCTATGAGAGGAATCTACTTACTAAGTTTCAAGACTGTACGTCTAATAACTTAAAAATCGGAATTTCTAACGCCCCTTAAACCCCGCCCCGCAAACAATTGCTGCTAATTTGAAATTACAAACAGACACTTCAATTTTATTTATTTGTATAGATATAGATTGGGATTATAATAACTATTGTTTAAATGTGACTAAAAATGTAAATAAAAAAAAAGAAAGGATTAAAACTAACCGTAAAACTTATCAATTTTTTGTTTCTTGCATTGCTTTTTGCTTATGAAGCCTTGATTTATTATTTTTAAAAGTGCATCCGAAACAGCCGATGCTCTACTTAACTGAACAGTGAGATAACTATCATAAAAAAAATTATGGCACGTGTCAGCGTATTATCATGTGCGCGTAACACTATTATGTCTCATGAAGAGCATCGGTCGCCAGTAACCAAAACAACGACTTCATTAGCTCAGCTTGGCGTTCAATTTGGCGTTCATCTTGGCATTCAGTTTCACGTTCACCCGTATAGTTTCCGTTCCCGTAAGAATACGGGAATAAAATATAGCCTATGTTACTCCCCGTTAATGTAGCTTTCCATTAGTGAAAGAATTTTTAAAATCGCACCAGCCGTTTCCGAGATTAGCCGGAACCAACAGACAGACAGACAGACAGAAAAAAATTTAAAAATTGGTTGTTTTTTTTTATGAGTACCGTATATACTTTTAGTGCATTAAGTAAAAAGCTGCTAATTTAAAATTACAAACAGACACTTCAATTTTATTTATTTGTATAGATGAACAAAAAATTATTCAGTAATTCATTCGCAAACGATATCCGAAGACAAAGTAAGGCGATTTTAATGCAATAGAAACGTCAGCTTCTCTCTCTTAAGCGAAAACGGTTTGCGAAAGCAGAGTAATGCTTTGTAGACACAATAAATACGTCAGATTTCTAAATGAAGACGATGTGTGTAGACAAAATAAAGCTATGTGCCAGTATCCAGAGCAAGGACAGTTTCCTGATACAGGGTAAAGCTGTGCGTCAGTATCTGTAATGAATGATGGTGTCCAAAGACAGGGTAAAGGTATACGGCTGCAATATAAACGTGAGCTTCACAAGCGAGGACAGTTACCAAGACAGAGTAATGCTACGAGTCAGCCTCCTAAATGAGGGCGCTCTCCAATGACAGGGTAATGCTAGGAGTCAGCATCCTAAATGAGGACGGTCTCCAATGACAGGGTAAAGCTATGAGTCAGCATCCTAAATGAGGACGGTCTCTAAAGACACGATAGAGCTTTGAGTCAGCATCCTAAATGAGGACGGTCTCCAAAGAAACGGTAAAGCTTTGAATCAACATCCTAAATGAGGATGGTCTCCAAAGACGGGGTAAAAGTAAATGGACACAATAAAAACGTGAGCTTGCAAAGCGACGACGGTCTCCTAAGACAATAAAGCTATATTAAAATAATGAATACTTCAGATACTACCATTTTTACTCAGACAGGCTTTAATGATATAATCGATTCGCTATCGTAAAGTATTTGTGTGTTTGAACTTGTTTTTAGTTATTTTTAGACAGTTTTAAATGAAAAAAAAAGCTTTTCATGTATCTCAGTAGTGGTATATTTTATTATTTCATCAACATATTTTTAAATAAAAGTAATTGAGCTATTGAAGGCTGTATATGCCTTTAATTTTATCTAATTAAACAGGAACAAAATACTTAAATCCGTGCATCAGAAGTCATTTCAATTAATTCAAGCTTTTAAGGTTCCATGCCATATTCGAGATAGTAATATACCAAAATCTAGTCTTCGCTCTTTCGGTCAATTTCATTTTTTAAGGGATTGAATTTTTTTTTTCGTACCTTAGTTAAGATTTGACTGATTTCGCCCAGTGGGGAATGTAATAAATCTGGTAAAGACTCAAAAACGTTTTCTCAAAAAAGTAATAAATTGCGTGGTGAATTCCAACTCTGTCATGCAGAATTCTTTTTTTAATGGTGGTAAATAGCTAATTTCTGCAATTTTATTTTTAATAAATGATTTCCTAATTTTTTTCACTTTTCATAGTGAAGTCGCTTCTTTCAGCCTCAAACTAGTTATTTATTTATTTTTAATTTTGCACTGCTTTCGCTTATTTTAATTTCTTTTTCTACAATAATTTTGAAATTCTTTATATTCAGTTTCCCTCTTAACTTTTCTGCGTCGTTTTACTTGGAAAATAAAGGGAATTTCTTCTTACTCCACTTTTTAAATCATTTTAAATGGTTGTAATTCTACGGTTCTCAGTTGTTTCATCGAGTTTAGTAGTATTAGTAATTTAGTAATATTTAGTAGAAATCTGTATTCCTTCTACAGCCTGTTTGGCGCGATTTTAATCAGGCCTAAGGCTATAGCAGAATACAAAAAAAGATAGCGTAGATTTAGAAGAATTAAATATTACATTTAAAAAAAAACGTGTGCACACTTGAAATAAACGAAAGATCTAATGACTACAATATTTAGATGACCAGAACGCAGTAGTTGCGTTCAAAATCGTAGCAAAAGAGTTTTACTTACATAGACATTACCCCATGAATACGAATAAGTACGAATCGATATGTTTTCTTGCAGTTCCGTTACGTTTCTTATTTCGCTAAGCTCCATTGTCTTTCGAGTTCATACGGATGAGACCATATTTTTGGTAATACTTCACTGCTTTCACTTTCAAAGGCAATAAGTTCCCAATTTCGATAATTTTTCACAACAGAATATGAGAAGAATAAAACGAAAGAATTAAACAATTAAAATAATATTATCTTCGATCGGTTATTGTGCTTGAACATATGAGAGAAAAGTACAAACTATATAAAAGAAGAGTAATTTCGAGCATGCACTAGCAAAATTAGTGCGTTTGAATGAGCGTAGGAATGATGTTCCTTTATTGGTAGCAGATCGAGCCAATTGACGACGTTATTCGATTCGATGTTATAATACGTTTATACGCATTGTACTATCCATACATAATATGTATCTCAATCATCACCATAGATATTAATCAATTTCTTAATACATGTGTGTTGGTTCTTTGCATCAAAACTACAATTATTTTTGAGGAAAATACTTTTAAAAAGTATCTTTACAAAAATTAAATTTGGGCGACACGGTTTGCGTTAGTTTTTTTTTTGTTTCTGTACAGTACTGTGCGAATTAATTGGGACAAACACAAAAATTTTTACAAATGTTGCTTAATCAGTATAGTTCGACTTTCATGCATGATATAGCAGTCTAATACAAATATGTCGACCTCTAGCTTTAATGAAGTCCTGCACACGGTTTGGCATGGATTCCACTAAATTAGAACATAAATTTTCCTCTCGTCATCACGAAGCCAAACTTTTATAACATTCTCAATCGTGTTTTCTTTGTTGGGAATTCCATTTCACTCTCTCACGTCTCTTTACAATGGACCACAAATTTTTAATGGGATTTATATGAGAATTACTAGGCCATTGCAGAACCGTTATTTTCTGTTTTTAAAAAAAATTCGTTGTTTTAGCTTAGAAGTATGGCATAGAGCAAGATCTTGTTGAAACCAACACCACCAGCGAACATTTGCATCATATGCACAATTTTACTTTCTATTATAGAAAGGTATTGTTTAGAGTTCATCATCCCTTCAACTGCTAATAAGCTGCCAGGTCCTCCAGAAATAAAATAACCCCCAAAACATCTGTTTCTGAGGGTGCTTAACTGTTTGAATAAGATGTTCTCCACCACTTCACCTGACAAATCTTGATCGAAAGTCTTCAACAACAAAAAAATGCGTTCGTCGCTGAATACAACCTTCTTGCAATCTTGTGCAGGCCGGGATTGATATTTCCTCGCCCAATCCAAACTTTTTTTTTTCATTGCAGGTGTTAAAAACTGTTTATCGATTGGTTTTCTTGCAAATCTCCCAGCTCCAATAAGGCTTCATCGAAATGTTTATGAATCCCAACTCACACCAATAGCTAATAATTTTCTCTGAAGATCTTTAATGTTTTGTAAGAATGCATTGTTCTATTTCGTGCAAGAAACTTGTCTGTTCGAGGCTTGGTCGTGTGTTTCCGTCCAAATTTATTCTTTCATTTGGGAGACACTGTCCCAAAATTCTTTTGCTGATCAATAATCCTAGAAACACTGGATTTTCCACCTGTTGTAGCAATGTCCCTCACAGTCATTAATGTATGCTGACTAAGGCTAACTAGTTTTTTCATTGATATAAAATTAATTTATAAGAAATCCCATACGTATAATAAAATATTTTTAATTTTTACTGTGGAATCAATATTATTTGCAAGATTTTCACGCAATTTTTCCTTCTAATTCAGAAATCAAATCTTCAAATTATGTTTTCCACACTACGCTGCTTCAACTAATTCCATTTCTAAATTATCGATACCTAGCCACATAAATTCGGTTAACTCCATTGCTTCAAGTTGTATTTTGTATGGGTATAAGATAAAGTGAAATACATTTTCCCAATTGTTAAATTGATTGAATCTCTCTTTAAAATCTTGTTGTATTTCCAGAATATTCATTACATATTTTTTAATTGCATTTTCTTAAATGTCAACAAAGTTTTCAAAAACTAGTGTTGCTTGAAAATGTGTTTGTAATTGAGGAAAATATTTCATGATTTTTATTTCCAAATCCTTAGTAAAGATGTTAAGTTTCGTCATAAATATTTTAATAACTTGAAACATTGTTAAAACGATTAATCCGTGTTTTTTATTCAGTTCATTAAAATTCTGATTGATGTCTCATAAAAACATTTGATCAGTGGATTAATGTATATTGGATAATTCATCGATACTGTTGTCTTTTTCAATTAAAAAGATCTTAATTTCTTCCAATAACGTTACAAAGCGATGAAGGACTTGACCGAAACTAAGCTATAGGACGTTCTTGCATGTCAAAATTCCTGAACATTGGCATTCAATTTCTCTAAGAATTGTACAAATTGAATTTTTTAAAGAGCTCTTGAGTTTATAAAGTTTGTTATTTTTATAACAACTGACAGTACAATGGAAAATATTTTTAAACCATGCTTCGCAAATAAAATTTGCTGGTGTATTATACAATGAAATTCAATCAGGAAATGTCAGATATTTTGCTTAAGATGCTGAATAAATCCAATGTTTTCCCTTACCATACTAGGTGCTCCGTCTCTTATTACAGAAACTATTCTCTGAAAGTCAGAATCCATTTCTTTAAATGCAATATCAAATTCTACAAAAATATCAAGACTGGTACACTATCCTTTCAACGTTATTAGCTTCATAACTCTTCTTTTATTATATTTCCAAACTTATACCGACCAAAAACAACAAGTTGTGCATAACCATTTATATTATTAATGTCATCTAATGCAATTGAATGCATTTCTACATAATTTAAGACGTTATGTATTTGCGTGAAAAAATGTTTGTTGCTATTATTCGATATTTAATTATATTGCGACTTATAGAAAACTCATTTATACACTTTATAATCAAGCATTTTTCTTTAAAATCAGCAAACAATGTAGGACTACATTCTAAAAACGCTTTTTTTTACAAATTCTTCTTCTGAAAGAGGTTTCCTGTTGCGAGCAATGCAATGGGCAACTTGGAAACTAGCAGCTGTAATGTTATTTTTTGGAACCAAAAAACTTTTTTTAAACACTGCTTTGAGAAAAATTCTCTATTTTTTTCTTTTGTAAAAATATGTTTTTCTTTCTTCATCTGTCGACATGCCGAGATCAGAATGCAACGTTTCAAAATGTCTTTTTACATTATATGTTCGTGCAGTCACTTTTTCATTACAAATTATACGTATAACCTTTTTATTCATTTCAATTCCTCCATATTTATCAAACCATTCAGCTTGATATAGCCAGGAACTTGTATGGCTTGTTTTTAATTTTTTAACCGCCGACATAGTACAGGGCTACAATTAAAAATATTTATAATCTGAATACAATAATTCGAGAACAAATTTGGTATTAACGCGCACCATTATATATATACGTATATAATACACATACACATTATTTTTAAATGCGTTCGAAATGTAAGTTCAACACTGATACTGACTGGTGCAATCGCCTTAAATTGCGAGCCAAAAATTGCTATTATCGAGAATAAGAGACATGTGCATGGCCCCCATTAGCATCTCACAAGGTGAAACTGTGAAGGGACGATACAAGTACTATGGAAGTCTCTTTCTACAAACATAACTGAACATAACCTTACAAAAGTGCATTTCATCCGAAGAAAGTGCTTCAAATATGGTTATTTGCTTTGGTTTGTCGGTTTTTTTTATCAAAAAAAATGTGAGTTAAATTATACACTTTATTTGATATTTTGAATTATACACTTTATTTAAGCACTTTTGCTTTATTTCAAGTACTACATATTTTCATATACATTTGTTGTCATTTGTGTAACTTTGGAACTGTAATGATCAAACTGAAGGTTATAGACAGAATTTAAATTGATTTTGTGTCAATGTAGTGCTTGAAAAATACAGAACAAAAATAATCCACACAAGTTAGAAGAACTAAATAAACCCACGTAAAAAAACAAGTGGTTGCACAGCAATCGTGGGTCAGTTAAAAAGCTTTCGTGGGTCAGTGGCTGACCCACGGGTCATATGTTCGCCATCACTGCCTTAGGATCAACTTCCAGAAGCATTTTGCGTACATTTGAGTCGTACTCACTTCAACACTATAATCAAATAAAAAATGTTGAAGGTCTATGCTTGTCTTCCTTGGATTTATTTTGCAATTTCGTTTTAGAATTTTATCAGAACTTGGAGTAGTTTTCTGCTTGCACCCAAATTTTCATTTTCCTTTTGGAGCGAATATTCCGGAATCTTGAAATAATCTTAAAATTCTTGAAACACTTGATTTCCCCACCTCAAATGCCGTTGCTATACCTCTCACAGTCATTGTCGTGTGTTCGTTAAGAGCGATTATTTTTTAGAACGTTTAGTCAGATTAATATCCATCGTTGAACAAGCAAAAGTAATACGTGTTATACGTAACGCAAAATTATAACCACCAGCTGCAGCACTGAAATGCTCGCAACTGAGCTACTGATAAACTAAAACCAGTCAAATGATTTAATTATAGTCAAAATCAATACATCACATTAACTCTAGGTAGACATAACAAATTTGTAGCATTTCAGGACATAACTGGTAATTACATAACAACTCAGGCAAAAAATATGTTTGTCTCAATTAATTCGAACAGTACAGTATATACTGGCATAAGGCCTTTCATGCAGAAAAAAATTCTCTATTAATGTCAGAACAGATCTAAAGCTGAAATAAATTTCCTACCTTCAGAGCCATATTAAAAAGAATAAGAAAAAAAAGAAACATATTTCAAAAAACAAAAAAAGTTCAGTTGTTCAAACACGACAAGTATGACACTAACAGAGGGTATCAAATAGCCGTTTTGAGCTTCAAGAAAGAGAAGTTTGCGTTAGATCTTATTTTTAAAGAAACGAAGAGAGCCTAAATTGTTTCATTCGACATTTGGAATCAACTTTTTAAAACGAAATAAGATACAGAAAAATTGGTTTTTTAGTGGTTTTTCCTTTCTTTCCATTCAGTATTTTGTTGAATTTTATCGCACAATTCCTATAAGTTCATCTCTTGTTATTGTTCCTGTGAAATCTTGAGCAAAAACAGTTTTACTCTTTTTAAAGAAAAATCTTTTTCCGGTGGAAAATAACCAACTAATATATTCATTATTCATCTGTACATTCATGATTGACTTTATATAGTTCTTATATAGAGGTTAGAATAAATCTGATATAATTGTAGCCAAGTCATTCTGGCATAAAACTCGTGGATGACTACATTTTAGTTCAGTATATAGAGCGTTTTTTTATTGTAAAAACTATTGCGCATTCTATTTGTTTTGAAGTGCATGAGGAAAATTAGCAGTTGAAATATCGAGGTCTTCATCAAACTGTGGTTGAAAATAAGGAAGATTATTGATTGGGATTATTACTTAATGGAACTTATGTCGATGGCAAAAAAACTGCATTTGAAAAACAACAAGCGAATAAATTTGTGTTTTATTTTATAATTGTCATATCTCACATACCCAATCACTCTAATATAAACTATGTGTGTGTTTATATGCGTCATAAACACACACTGTTATCTTAAACAAATCTATTTTTTATATTTCTTTCTACCGTTAGAGATCTTTCGTATAATTCTTAAAAGTAAGTTCAGTAGTAATAAATATAAAACAGTTTTAGCTGCAAATGGAAGACTATGTCAAATGAGTGGGAATCTTACAGCCCTGATAGTCAAATATGGAAGAGTTCATAATATTTTTATGAGAAAAAATGCGTAATTATATTTATATTCTCTCTCTGGTATAATCTGTCACAAAATGTGTAGCAGTTGACAAAGGAATAAAATAAAATGAGTTCATCATTTCATATTTAAAATTGACAAAAAATCAAATAAATTTTATGAATTTTATTCCTAACACGTGAAACACGTAATCTGTTAATCTCTCAAACATTTTTAACATTCCATTTGTGATAATGCTCTTACACAAACGATATTTACCAGTTCCACTTACATTTGACGTTGCAACACAAAAAGCAATTATTCCCCTAAAGAATCCGGGAATCTCTTATGGCAAACAACCTGGCTGCTGACTACGACTAGTCCCAGAGGAACAGACTCAAGGGAGTGAAAAAACAAACCCACTTTCTTCTTGGGCAAAAGTCGATTCCCTTCCGATTACAATCAAAAGAAAGTCATTTGGCGACATCTCCCCAGGGTCGCTGAAGTATACTGCATTGTGATCCTCTGCCTTCGTATTAATCGTTAACCTTTCATGTTTCCTTAAAAATATTCATTGTTTTCATCAGCTCTCTAAATATATTGTTACAAATTTTGGATAAAATAATGTAAATAATCTGTATCTAGATGTGTAATGCATTTATATTACTCTATGTCAGGAATGGGCATGAAGTCAATCGCGATCGACCAACGGACCGCGAAGACATTTTGGGGGGACCATCTTCACTAAGACTTAAGGCACGCTTACTAAAAGAAACATATTTATGGAACAGCGACGCCAGCTGGCCTGGAGAATCGGCTTTTAACAATCGATGAGACTGTGTTTACTTAAGCAAATGATTCGGTAAATGTGTAGATGACACGTGTACCTACATTGAAAGCGAACGATTACGCTTATCACCTACACTGCCAGTTTGGGCGAAAAAGCGATCACCGTGATGCCAACCCTAGAAATTACTTTTTCCCCACATGCCGACTGAAGAGGAGAATAAATATTGATTATCAGCTCTTCCCATGATAGCACAGGATTGGCTATTGAGACGTCATCCTCTTCCACGGGATTGGATTCTCCAGTTGAGGCGATGTCCTGCAATGGCGCAGAAATCGGCAGCGAGCAATTGTAATGCGTCGGTTTCACATTCATCGGCTCACTTCTGTTCTTTGTTTGCTGCGCTGAACACATCAACGGTCTAGCAGTCGCTCATAGTTGTTCAAGCATTCATCTGAACATTCTTGCATTACTTGTGTTTTTGTTGCACAATAGTATTTTGTCGTATTTTAAAAGAAGGGTATAATGCTGAAAACAAGTGTTAAGAAAAGAAAATGTACAATTTTTATACAGAATGGCCATACTTACGCCACTGGTTGGATCGCAACACCTTAAAAATATTAGAAGTAGCCCGTACTCGGAAAAGTCTGCCCACCCCTGCTCTTTGTTATGTTTATTTTATGTTGAAATTGTAATATTCGCAAGCAACGCCATTCTTTGTATTATAATGGCGATTCATTGGCAACTTGGCGACTAATTTGGGGATTTAAGGACCAATTTGGCGAGTTCGAGACCCTATGGATTATTCTGGAAATTAGTGTAGAAATCCACTAATTTCACGATCTATGATGCAAGCGGACCTTTCTCAAAGGATCCTTGCGAGCTATAAATAGCGAGATACTCGTCCAACTGAGTTTGTCTTGTTTGGACTAGTGATAAGTGAGTATTTCTTTGACTAGCGGTTAATGAGTATTATTTTGACTAGCAATTAGTACCCTTGCCTTGACCGTGAAGAGACGACTTGCAATTAGCTCGGCTGTTGAATAGGACGAGAAGTGTTTGTGAATAATATTTTACATGCGTGCATTTTAGACACTGATAGTTGTGTCTGAGCGCTGTTGAAGGTATGAAGACCTTTTAAGGTTGATTTATTCTGTGATTTTTTCCGTTAAATCCTGTATTTCAAGGATTGGATTTTCGATAGTAAATTATCATTGCTCTTTAAAGAACTGTCTTGTTCTTTGCGACTGATTTGCCTGAACTCCTCGAATTCCGATCAGCGTTATAATATTTAAAATGAAACTCGGTATTTAAAGGTCAACAAGAAAGGTATGCTAATTACAAGAAATTTTATTTACAATATTTTCTTTTTATTTCTTTTAGTTTCACCGTGTCGCGTGATCAACATTTTCAGACACACAATAGAAAAGTTGTTTCGAAATAAGAGACAGGAATAAAAAGCGAAAATTCATTTGAAGGCGCACTACATCAATCTATGTTTAGCACTCGCTCCAAAAGGTGATATCAAATATGCATGAAGGGGTTACAAATGAATGCATGAAGCATTCACTTGTGCTTCCAAGGTACACTTTCGGTGTCATATGTGTATTTGTAGGGTTTGAGACAAGATCTGTGGAGTCCGTTATCAATAAAATGGTACATTTCGCCAAGATCAGGGGAAAACAATCATTTTGTAAAAGAGCATAATCAAAATTTGATCACCAAAAAGCTTCGTAGCAGGAAGGTCTGAGAGGTGGATTTGTTGGAGGATAGAGTGAAGGTAGTTGCTTATTACGAATTTTTCGGCACTATGGATAAGATAATAGAATGGCACCACTGTACTGCTAATCTTTTATTTTCAAATAGTTGAGTGACAAAGATGGCCTGACGTCTCGTTTTCTTAATTTCAATATTACATCGAATGTAATAGGTTCAGGCTAAGAGTTCACACTTTGGCTTGCTGTGGAAATTTGGAGAGTGTCATGTGACACTCATGTCAATTGAGTGCAGTTCAAAATTAAAAGAGCTTTCTCCCTTAGCCCGAGTGTCATTTCAGAATGTAACGAGAAAAATGTAAAATAAAAATCGAGAAATTCCAAAAACTTGCATGAATATATTTAAAAAAGTAAATCATTTAAACAAAGTGAACTGTTGCAAAATGATGCAGTAAAAATTAGTCAATTTTGTTTATAACCATTAAACTATCACGGAATTTTATTTTCTCTATATGTGGAGATGACCCCTTTCTGCCTGAAGTAGAGGTGTTTCAAATCTGATAGGTGCGACCTCTCTAAGAAGGCACCAAGTATAGCGAAATTGTGTTTTTTTACAATATAGTATATATGACTAAGAACACACACATTTAAAATAATATATCATTACATTTTATCAACTTATCTCAAACTTATTTCGATATAAACATTTATTTAATCGGATGCCTATTGTTTCGGAAATTGGATGAAATCACTGGAGAGGAAATAAAGTTAGTGTTGCTGTTAAGGGGATCGTTCTAACATTAAGTTTGGGAACCACTGGTGAAAAGGGGTTCCTTAACGATAAAGGTCCTGGAGGAAATGACATCTTTCTAACCGTCTAGAATTCCAAAACATTTCAATGAAACTGAGGGCAACCATTCCAATAGTCGTATCCTGGATTTAGCTACAGAATCAGGTCCCCTAAATTGCTCACTTGTGAAACCCATTGGCTATTGCCCGATAAAAAAGAACAAGAAACACTTTTGGGCAGTTTCACCGGAAATTCTATCAGAAGCAAGTGGATGACTTTTTTTAATTTCCTCTACATTACTTAAGATAGATTTTTATGCCGGTTGATTCAAAAATAATGAGACCATTTTCAGGGCATCATAAATTTTTTGAATAAAGTTATTTGCATAAAATTTTTCAATGTGGCTTCTATAGCATAGTACAATTTACATAAGCGCTTAGACCAAACCAAAAGAGCATTTTCGAACCTTTTGAGAGGAATTTTTCTAGCTTTCTCTTTGGTTGCTTTTTGACGTCCTGAAAGGTACTTACTTTACATCTATTTAATTGTTTTTTTAAGTATCCCCTCGGAAAATATTCGAAAGAAGTGAAGTCGTGGGTGATGATAGCTATCTCTCAGAATGAAGAACATTTATTTTTTTATCTTTCAGCCATCACACTAATTTTGGATCAACCGGTATTAACTACTTTAATATGTTGTAACAATCTGAATAATGTTCTGTATATTCTCTTTTAGTTTCCCAGCAAGGAATCAATTGGTGTTGGTCTAGCTTGGACTTAATGTCAGTTGTTTCCTTGCGCGGGTTATATATGTATACAAATTGTTATATAGTTTTAGAATGATATCCGCCGGATGCCTTGCCAAATTAACTCCACCTGTTCGAGTAAGTAAGTAATATTTTAGGATAGAAATTACGGTAAAAATTTGTCTCGACATTCAAAATTTAAGTATAGTATACAAGAAAATCCTTGAAATACAAATATTTTTTCGCGTCTTATAAATAATTATAGCAATGAATATTTTTTAAAAATATCATGGTTATAGAAATTTACAGCTCATGGATTATTTAAAGTACTATTTTATCACCATCTGAATATTAAACTTAAACGGCTAAAACAGAAAAAGCAGAAAGAAAAGTAAAACAATCTCTCTCTCATCTTCGCAATTTAAGCTAAAAAATATATTAAAATACAAGTACTGTTTTTTTTAAAAATATTTTCCTTATGAAAAAAATTTGAAACTTACACAATAAAAATGTTGTTTACAAGTGTTATTTCAAAGCTGAATCCTTCCAGTAAAAAAAAAGAAGTGTTTAAATTCCCTTTTTTTTAAAAAAATATATTTATTTATTTATTTCAAGATATTAAGATATCTTGAAAATCCATCATATCTGTTTTGTAGATGAGCGTGCATGAAATAAAAATAAATTGCATAAAAAAAGCGGTTTTTTATTTAGAAGAAATAAATTGTGTCTGGTGTTAGAATACTACAAATCATTTAAAAAAAAGTTTTAAAACTTAAATCTTAGACCTCCTAGATTAAATCAAATGAAAAAATTTAAAAATGTATTAAGATATTTTTGTGAGCAAATATAAAAGAATTCATAGGAAACTTTTTTATTATTAGAAAAATATGTTTAAGCAGTAAAAGAGAAAAAAACTTTTATGAATATAAGTTTGAAAAAAAATAAAATTTAAACAAATAATATCATTTATTAATATTAAGAATAACCAAATAAAAATTGACTAACTCAACTGCCTCTTAATAAACGAAATACGTATAAAAATTTATCGTCAATAATACAGAGGAAATTTTAAAAAAAGTAAGTTTGGTAATTTTCCGTTTCGCTGGCGCAGGCGATATATTCGTCAAAAATTATACAACCAGTATCAAACGGAATATTCTCGCTGGTAACCTTTTACCACCACATTTTCAAAACAAAGCGTGGTCTTTTCTTATCTGCAACGGTTTTTTCAAAACACATCAAAAATTGTTGAAAAACAAATAAGAACTAATATTTATTGACATTTTTTTGCGTATATGTTACTGTTATATAAAGAATATAATTATTTCAAAGAATAACTGGGTATTTCATGAAAAAACTAGACAAGTCAGTTAAAGAATATAAAACACGAACAACTTCAAACTTTACCTAGTTATTCTATGAAATAACTAAGTATTCTCAGTAAAATAGCTAATGATAGACCGTTAAAGAGTGAAAAATAAGAAATTTCAAAGTTATTTTATAAATTGATTGATCATAAATCCCTCTCGAAAAATACATTTTATCCTTATTATGGATGATCAATTGATAAATATAAGGAAAAGCAGATTCTATAACAAATGATTTTGATCATATTTCTAACATTAGTTAAACATGAAGGGGGGGGGGTGCTTTTTTTATAAGCTACTGGAACATTTAACTTTTCCAATCCTTGAACTTCAAGGTCATCATAATGCTGGAGTAACCAATAGTCAAGAGGTATTTTTTCTGTACTGTTTTAGCACTTGTTATTTCTGCTATCAAAGTTAATCAATTTTCGCGAATTAATAATTTTTCAGCACTTTTTCCCCTTTCTTCCACACTTATTTAATAAAGATTGAAATCTCTCGCATTTAATTTTTCTTATTTACAGGCTAGTTTTCCATTCTTTCAGAAGTCATGGCTTGATAAAAGGTTGCAAAAATACTTTTTAATAACTCAAAATGTAAAAGGATAACTTGTATACACAGCCTAAATGTTACGTTTAAAAGCAACAGAAAGAAGCATACACACACAAGTCATTGCAAAGCAGCTATAAGCGATTTAAAAATGACTAAAAGCAACTAGAATCGGTTCAAAGAACTTACGAGTTCTGTATTTCCTACTTTAGCGATCAAGTAATTGTTATTCTATAGCAGAGGTCGGCAATCTTTTAGCTGTGGCATTCCAAACCAATCTTCCAATATGATTCAGCGTGCCACACAGGACATTTTTAAAACAATTCTATTCCTGTGATGTCAGTAATATAGATTATTTACAGTTTTATAATATGTAAGTTTTACATCACATTTAAAGATATTTCTAAAAAAAAAAAAATAGCATAAAATATAACTATTTCTTCAACAAAAAGAAAATTTAACTTTAACATGTACTACACATTTTTAATTATGTTTATTAAAGTAAGAATTATACAACATAAAATATTAATATCTCACTTAGTTACAGTTAAATAAAAAGATAAATAAAAGTTTTAATGCGAACCTAGTGCTTGCGCCGCTATACTTTCATATCACGAAATCAGGATTATAATGTGGGACTTTCAGTTTTATACTATTTTAAGCATTCAGTTGTTAAACAATTTATTTGCGGACTCGCAGTATTTTTCATGCGTGGAAAGATTTTTCTACGTATATATGTAGAACAAAAAGCGGAGAGCAGAGCCCTGTAATTTTCTCTTTTCAAACTATTCTCACCAGCAATGGCATTAAATTCTTTACAAAACAGCTGTAAATTTTCGTGTTATCTTTCAGATTTTTTCGTCATTCCGTAAGTGAGCATAATTCTTAATATATTTGTCAAACAAGGTCCATTACAACTTTATCTACTTCCATCCACTTAAAAATTAACAAATTTGTTGAGAAGTGCAGCGTGCCATAGTTTGCTGACCCCTTTTCTAGAGAATACCTAATTAAATAGTAGAATTCAATAATTTTATATACTTTAACTGAGACTTGTCCGGTTATTTCATTAATATCTAGTTATTCTATGAAATAACAAATTTCACACTATAATAGTAACATATGTATTGCGTTTTGTCGCCAATGAAGCCTGCCTGGTGAGATTTGCGCCGAAGAAACAGAAAAGTAGCATAAGTTTTTGAAATGCATGATAGTGTAGTTTTGTTTAAGTTTACTTATTTTATTGTACTCTTCTTTTTTCTTTCCTTTTTTTGGTATAATTAGGAAGCAGGATTTCACAATAATGGATATTTGTTTTCTTTTATGTTCCCAAATCCCCTAAAGCATATATGACTCTTTCTCATTTTTGTTATAATTAAATTAAGCACCCCATATACATACACCACACACACATCATAAATCTTTTTGATTATGCAATAGAATTCCGAGATTAGATTTTGTAATACAGCAAAGATTTTTTTTCCGCGAAAAACAACATAATAACTAACATTACGAATGAAACATTGAAAACATTGAATAATTAAATTTGTTTTGCAGCAAAAGATTATTTATCATAAATTTAAAAGAATACATAATAAAATACTGAACTTTTTGTATGCAAATTGATGGAATAATAAATTTTCTGTATTCTCTAAATACAATGAAATAGCTAAATAAACAACATAGTTTTTTTTATGCAAAACATTCTATATTCCTATCCAAATGCAGATTGTGCAACTTGTTTTATTTAATTTATCATCGCACTGTATGTTTTTGTTTATCCTACTAAGCATTAATTTATATTTTATGTTATGAACCCATTTTATTTGTTTTGATTTCTTCAATCGAAAAATTGTTTTAAGTTCCAGTAAAAGTAAATATCATTAAGCTCATTTTGGAACATTTATGTTTGTCCACATTGATAATCGAATTATTTCAATATATTATACCATTTTTTCATGAATAAATTGTTATAAAATATTACTCTTCAACTTCTTTCACAAATAAAATTAATATTCTAGGTAATGCAGTATTTGTATATTATATCAGTAACACAAAAAAGCACTTGTAGCTATTCAAGTATACCCATGTAAATTTAATTTCCTTCTTTTCTATAAAATACTTCCGTGTCATAAGAGAGATAGATGCAACAGTATTGAACTTTCTACATTTTTATAGATGGTAAAGTAGCTCTCTGTAATACAATATTTTACCATAAACATAATTTCAGAAAAAAATGCTCAAGTGTTGTAAAGTAAGATGTAACTCAGTTTTTTTTTATTGTAAATTTAAAACTCCAATATCTTGTGCAACTTATTTATTCAACCTAATTGCATGGTTTTATTAATGTGAACTTATACAAGCATCAAAACCACATTCTTGACTTCATCTTGCTGATTTTGGATCACTAGAATGTAAACTTATCTCTTTAAATTACTTTTTGTCCGGGAAATTTGCAATGAATTCATAAGGTTTTTTGTTCTTGTTTTTGATACTAAAATGTTTTTCCACTTTATTTTATAAGCATATTTGTATCCCAGGTTATATTCTATCGCATCAATCATTATAGAAGTTTTAAATAAAAATATACATTTTTAGGAGGATGTGTGTTGAAGTGGCAAAGTAAAAATGGCAGGATTATAAAAATAAACTTTATTTCCAACACAACAATAAAAATAAAAATGTTCGGATATATATATTCCCTTCGTCAGAGGGAATTCTGGGAGGACAGAAGAAATGCCAGAAGACATTTCTTCTGACCAATGAGATGCAAGGGATCAAGAATCTACACCGTTAGTAAGAATCCGATATGATGATTAATGGTGATCTATGATGATCCGATATTATGAAAGTACACTACACATTTGTTTCACGTCTTTTCTTCACTTCACTTCACCATCTATTTTCTTTAAAATAAATAAAAAATTTAGAATAGGCCAAACAGTTGATAAAAACTCATATTTATCCTACCTCGATTTTTTCTATAATTTCTAAGCGATGTTCCCAGAAGTTTTATTTGCCGAGATAGTCTAGTACAGGGGTCGGGAACCTTTCATCTGTGCCGTGCCGTGCCAAACCAATCTGCCAAAATGATTCAGCTTGCCACACAGTAAAACATTTTTGAATCAATTCAATTCCCGGGATAATGCCGGCACAGTTAGAGAATAGGGGGCAAGAATATAGATTTTCAGTTTTATTATGTATTAATTTTGCATAATTTAAAGATATTTCTTAACATAAAAATAAACTGTATAAAATATAGCTATTTCCTCAAAAAAAATTAAATTTTACATACATATGTTATGTATTTTTAAACATATTGAGTAAAATAAGAAATAGAAAACAAGAAATATAATTATTAACCTTCATTATAGTTAAATAAAAGTTTTAATACGAACCTAATGCTTACACCGCTCTACTTTCATTTCGCAAAATCCAGGTTTATAATGTTTGACTTTGAATTTGACACGATTCTGAGCATTCAGTTGTTAAACAAATTTTTTGTTGAGAGTCAAAATATTTTTCATAAGAGGAAAGCTTTTTTACTTTGATATGTAGAACCAAAAGCAGAAAATAGAGTACATGCATATTCCCCTCTTCAAATAATTAAATCTCTCAAACAATGCCATTCAATAGCTTACAAAATAGTTGTAAATTTATTTTAAGGGTTATGTTTCAGATCTTTTCGTAATTCCGTAAATGCCCACTATTCTGAAAATGGTTGTCAAATGAGGAGCATTACAAATTTATAAATTTCTCTCCCCTCAAAAATTGATAAATTTGTAGAGTAGTGCAGAGTGCCACTGAAATTCATACATGTGGCACGCGTGCGATAGGTTGCCGAACCCTGGTCTAGTAGTTATGTGGTCAAAAACACACTACCGGCATGTCGCTAGTCATCCACTGGCATCCCGTTAAACCCACTGCTTTACGTTAAACCTGTCTTGGTTAAAACCATTGGCGAATTTGGTAGTTTGTAGAAGAGGTGGTCCCAGCTCAGATGTGGTCCTCGTCACTTAATCAAGGCTCATAATTACGAGGCCTAGTGCCAATATACCTCGTGTTGTGTTATAGTACGACATTCACAATCACCCATAAGTTGTTATGAATTATTACATGTTATTCTTCAGTTCTACAAATAGATAAATTCTGTAAATGTATCAAGAATATTGGGAAAAACTATAAATTGTTATATTAATGTCACACTAGATTATAAAGCAACACGGTAGAGAAAGGAAGATAGAAAACGAAGAAACCGTCGTGAGGAGGTACTAAAAAAGTATATAACTGGTTGTTTTGATAAATAAACTCAAAAATAAATGAAATAAAGCCCATAGCAAAATAGTTAAATCCTAAAATAAATAAAAATCATATTTAAACTAATTAATCTGTGCAGGGACAACGTAACTCTCTGCCTTATTGAACAACAATGTTCCTCAAACTGCGGGGCGCGCCCCACTAGGGAGCTTGATAACTCAACAAAGGGGACGCAAACATATTGAAAAATCGAAAGCAGAAGATTATTTTTAACAAAATTATTCATTTACTGAAAGCAAACAAACAAAATACCTTCTGACATCATAAAAAATAAAATGCACATTTGCACTGATATAATACACTTATAAATGTATCAGCACAGCACAATGTATTGTATAATTAATATAACAGTACTAAATTAAGAACAAGTTTAATAATTACCAGTGACCCTATGGGCATGTCATATATAAATTTTTTACAGAAATTAACACTTATCTTGATAATTTGTACGGTTTATAATTAATCCCTTCACTGCTGATTAAAAGTTAGGTAATTCGTTTCTCAGTGCCACAGTTTTCCAAGCAGGCGTACGTATTAGATGTATTGGGGGGGGGATGTAATAACATAAGCAAAACGTTCTCTGAAATAAGTAAATCCTTTGCAAACACTATCAAGGTCCTTTTATTGCATTTCAAATTTTAATGGAATGCAATAAAAGGACATTGGAAAAGATGGAACTATGCACTATTGGTTGAGTACAGTCTTAACTCATTCTTAGTATCATATCTATTGTTCTCAACTGGCTAACGCATGCTTCAAACGAACCCGTCATCTGGACCAGGACTGCTGTTGGCGTCAATGTAAAAACATTTAGCATGATGTTTTGATGCAATAAGAGGTGGAAGCAAAAAGATTTTCTTCAGTAGAAAAGGTGCACGACGATCTATTTTTAGAAAATTAAAGTTATAAATGACGAGTAAAATGTACCCAATAACAGGTTTAGAGATGCATTTCTTTCCGATTTAGTTGTTATAAGTGTTACTATGCTTTGGACCAGAAAATCGCCAGTTTAAATCATGTGCTCCAGCCTAGGTTCATATAGTTTGGTACCTTAACAATATTAATCCCCCCGCATCACTTATCGATTGACAGCAAATAAATTGCTACAAAGCATTATTGCAAAACATTTTAGGGAGGGGGGGCTGATTAAATAATTATTCAGTTAATTTATACAGTTACTCTTTTTTCATCTAGACACCTACGAGTTTCAGTTGAATCTGTTTTGAATCCAGTCGCTTGAATATGCTGATGGTTATCTAGAATGTGCTAACACTCATAAATACCAAAATCATAATACCCTAGTAATACTTAGCTAGAGCTACTAACACACATGAATGCTTACCATCGAGTGCAAGCATGATAAAAATGCGACGTCAAACGGATATTTCCTACATGGGTTTACGTTTTAGATAGCCATTAATGTAGGCACACTTCTTTCAAACTGTATACTTATCTTTCCATAATTCTTTATCTCGAAGCATATATCTCCATTGATGGATGCAGTGTCTTTCAGATAACGATAACCTTTTTTTAGGTCATGAAACCATGACGCAAATAAGAATATGGAATTCCCTTTCATATCTCTTGCATTTGAACCTGAAGTCATATGTACCCATAAATTTTAAAAAATATATAATTTTAATGTTTTTTCTAAATTTTGCCCCTATAAGCATGGGAAATATGTTTATATTCTTTCCTTTCATTTCACTTTATGATTTTTCCATCACAACGCGAATAAATTCATACTCTAAATGCTTTGCCTGTTTTAAAGCTTTCCTAATATTTACAAAGGAAACATATGTGCAGGATTAAAATATTTTTATCCTGCGCATGAGAAACTCTTATATATTTTTTTATCAGTAATGCATATTAAAGATTATATTTCATTAACTGAATATATATATATACAAGAGGTGAATAAAATTAGATAATTATTCAGCCGTTAAGAAGTATTTCACTGTAAAAAATTACATTTCGATAGCAAACAATCTACTTCTAAAATACTTCCATGTTGACATTTCTATCATATATATGACGAGAGCCTGCAAATGGCTTGTTCTGAGTATTCTAGTGGCTTACTTTGTTTCCATAAAAAGCCTGTACTGTAAATCTTTAGATAATGTATACAGTTCAGGATAAAAGATTGCTTTGGGGACCTTTCACGGAATACATACAAAAAAAAGAAAGATAGAAGGAGATTCATTTTTCTTCTGTAAACTTCAAACCTATTGCGACAAACACTAAAGTTTGCTCCATTGTCTGTATAGTTCCGTTTCTCTTCTTCCTTACATCCCTCTTCCATTTCTTCCTTTGATCAATTTACTTCCCTCCTTTCTGGAAGCTCGAGTGTTTTCGTGCCCACTTTACTAACGGCCTAATATTCTCGAGGGGTGGATGAGCACCCGTGAGACTCTACTTTGCCCTCCATGCACGAAAGCGGGGAAGAAGCACTAGAAACTGATGCCCTGTTTTTTCAGGTTGCTGTTTCTGATCTAGTGCTTTTCTTCGCAAAAAGTTCTTGAAGAGCAGTTTTGAGTTTGCCTCCTCGAACTTGATCAATGATCAAATCGGATATCTTGAAGTTTAGAGTAAGATCTTGCCATAGATGTTAAGTAAAATATTAAAAGTATCAGATTGCTTAAAATTTAGGATGTCATAGGGTGAGTGTGTATTAACGTCGCACTATAAAGCAACACAAGAAATACTGACAACGAACCTCATTATTTTGTGTCTTGGTCAAGTAAAAAGGACGACACCTGAACTGGCAGCCCCACTCCAAACAATCACACCATTCCATTGAGAGAAGTTTAACCTCGAAAGATTTAACATACATCAAGTCCTTTACACGACAGTTATTCAGTGCCACTATGGCTCGAAATCCTGACATGTCGATCACGAATTCGTTAGCATAACCACTTAGCTACCGTGATCTCTTACGATGCCAGATTAATATAGATAGAGAATGTATGTCAAACGAAATTAGATTTTTGCTTAATGTACGAGTATAATCTTTGGATTGATATAGCTTTAAATAAAAAGTAAAGAAAATTTTAATTGAAACATTTTTTTATGTGTAACATCTTTACTCTCGGTTGCTGGATATTTGTGGGAGTGATTTCGTGAAAAGGGACGGAAATGCGTTACAGGAAGTCGGGGGAAGCGCGCGCTGTTTGATTTGACCAATTCAGCGCCTTGGGGTGTCTCTTCGCTAGCCTCGTCTCGGGGTCCAACTGTAGTAGCAATTAAGACGCCCCCTACCGCACATACCAGTAAGTCTTATTAGACTTCATCCAGAATAAACTTGTGATTCTTACGCTCAATTGTCAAAGTCTCAGGGCTCGTTGTGTGTGAAATCTGAGGATATATTTATATATGTGTAAACTATATATTGATAATTATATTTCCTGGTAAGCGTCTGACAAAGCTCATCATTCTTAAAAAAAAATAAGAATTAAGTAACATGGAATTATTTGAATAAATATTTAAGTTCTTGTCATTTTCATACTTTGAGGTTAAATCCTGTCGCTGTCAATATAATATTTTTAATTGTGATTAAAAAAAGGTCTCTCGATTAAAAAAAACTAATTAAGTAAACGGGTATTTTTGATTTTCTCTAATATTTCTAATTTTTAAGCATGCGCTTGACGGTGTCTCTTCGCTACCCTCGTCTGGGAGTCCGACTGTAGTAGCAATTAAGACGCCCGCTTGCAGCACATACCAGCAAGTCTTGTCATTTTGGTGGTCGCATACATTTCTCCGAATCAAACAGTTAAAAAAATTAAAGATTTCCTGTATTTTGTACTTTTACCGTATACCGAAGGTGGTTCTGCTCTTCTTTAAAAAAACTATCAATCGCTTCCCATGATTTTGAGTGGTGATTTCAACGTTAACTTAATTTTTCCAGAAGCTGAGCCATTCATAGCTTTTCTGAAAGATGAACTCAAGCTCGAAATGAACACTAATCGAAATGTTTCGACAACTAACAGTGGTACTGGGATTGACGCCGTTTTTCAACGATTTTTAAATACTTTGAAATCACAATTATATGTGCCATACTTTAGTTTTCATAAATCTATTGTCTCCGCTCTTCCCCGAATTGAACAATAACAAATATTTTTGATAAAAAACTGCATTACTCCTTGTGTTAATTAAATAAAATTTTCATTAAAGATATATAATTATTCGGTAGAATATTATTTCCAGTCATAACCGATTCATTTCTTTCAGGATTAAAGTCACTATTGCGTATTTACCATGATAACAAGTCAGATGTTACACATCATATGCGACTACTGTAAGACTCGTTTTTGTATCTTTTTGTGAATGCGATATCTAAATTAAAGCACAAAATTTCTGAAAGAGCTTAGAGAACCATTTTAGTTTTAGAAAACAAAACGCATTGACATTGAAAGTACATATAAAGACAAATTTTCATTAAAGAATGTTGAACTATTTTTTATAAATGTATCTAACACTTTGTAAAAAAAAGTTTTATTCAGTGATTGATACAAAATATATGAAAATTTAAATAAAACTAAATCATTTTACTGGAATGTCTTTTTCTTGTTGCTATCATTGAAAGGATGAATATAGCTTCCTCAATCGGAAGCCTTAAGAATCATTTGACTTCCGTTAATGAATACCGCACTTCAATATAAGGGACCAAAACGATAATTTTTGATGGAGTCCTTAGGAGTGAGTAGTACAATGTACATTGTAACATTATATACACTGCTGGCTACACCCAGAAAAAAGAACGCAAATAACATGAAATTTACAACATGCATTAGCGGAGATAAGATATGCAAAGGATTAGAATTTCAGCGCAGACACACATCACGCACGCCTGTGGCACCACCTCAAAGCGCTATTTAAGGTTTCAAGAATTCGAATATTTCAAGTTTGGCAATTGTGTTTTTCTTGTGGTTTTTTCAAAAAACTATCACTTATGTCTCGTAAAAAACAGCGATCAGCTTTTGATCAAGTATCCGAGTTCGACAGAGGAAGGATAGAGTGGCCTACCGAGATTGGGGATTACCTTTCAGGGAAATCGGTAGTCGTGTTGGACGAAACCAAACAACTTTAGTGTGGATATGTGACCGTTGGATGCAGGAGGGTACGACGGACAGACGATGTGGTCGATCGTATCCACCTTAGTGCACCACTTCACGTGAGGGTAGGCAAATTGTGTGCATGGCAGTGACGGATCGCTCAGTCACATCACGAACCATAGCACAGCACATTGAGTCTGTAATGCATCAATCAGTGCCTGCGCGTACCATTGGACGCCGTTTACAGCAGAGTGGTCTGTACGCAAGACGTCCATTGCAGAACAACAGACGTCTCCGCCACCAACGGTGTGATGAAAGAAGGATGTGGGTGGCAGAATGGAATGAAGTTGTCTTTACTGACGAGTCACTCATCTGTCTGCAACACCACGATGGTCGGATTCGAGTCTAGGGACACCGTGGAGAGAGGATGCTGAACAGCTGCCACCACTACACTGGTCCTGCATCGGGTATTATGGTATGGAGTGGTATTGGATACCACTCTCGCACTCCTCTAGTACGCATTGCCGGTACTTTAAACAACCAGCGCTACATCTCCGAGGTTTTGGAGCCAGTTGTCCTTGTTTATCTTCAGGGCTTGGCCACAGCCATATTTCAACAGGATAATGCGCGATCACACGTGGCACGCATTGTCCAAAGGTTCATCGTCAATCACCAGATTAAATTACTTCCCTGGCCGGCTCGCTCTCCGGATCTTTCACCGATAGAAAACACGTGGTCCATGGGTGTTCAACGATTGACCCAGATTACACCCCCAGCTGCCACACCAGATCAACTTCGGCAACGTGTGGAAGCTGTTTGGTTTGCTGTACCCCAAGAACACATCCAAAGTCTCTTTGAATCAATGCCGAAGTGTGTGGCAGCGGGGATCTCCAACAATGGCGGCTACTCTGGCTACTGATTCTGGCAGGAACCACACTTCACAGAAGTCTATAAATTTAATCATTTGATACTTGGTCAACATGTTATCTACAAAATAAATTTTGTTGTGCTATCTCTTGTCTCTCTTGGTGTTGCATTTACGGTGGCCAGCAGTGTAAATTCAGCTTTCTATCCCTGCACCGTCGATTCAGTCAGATCGAAATTTTCCCCGTCTTTTTCACTTAATCGTGCCCTGAAATTTCTAGATAATAGTTTTTTTAATTTAATATTAAAGAAGCTGTTAAATGTTCCTGGTGATTTTCTTGCAACAATTATTATGTGTCCTGTTTTTCCAATAAATCTCAAATAATACTGAAGGGTCTATTTGACTTTAACAAAAATCACTATGTCATTTTGTCTTAAAAAAATCAAATACTTAAATTCCCTTCTCCTTATGGCAGTACTTAGTACGAAACAAAAAAAAAATTCCCTTTATCTATGCACAAGCTAACATCTTATCCGTATAAGTGGGATTCGAAATTCTGAAAATAAAAGTTTTCATCCATCATAATTTTTCTACTCGATTGTTGTATCGTTCTCTCATACACATTTAAGTCCCTTTTTTATGTTTTTAAATGTGGTAAACACTTATCGAATCCCTATAAAAAAAATTAACCTATAACATATTGGTTTTTTTCAGACAAAATTTACTGTTTGCATTCCTAAGATTTTATTAGAAATAGACTCATTTCCAAAGATTCATTGCATAAATAAATAGTAAGGATTTTTTTTATTACATTTATCTGCGGATTTCATTTTTATTTTGAAAACTTTTGCTTATTTTACTCATCCTACCTAATATTTATCACTTCAATCTTTTCTTACTTAATATAAAATTTAATAATTAGGTGGAATCTTTCTAACATTTTCTAAGTACAAATGTAAAGTATTCTGATCATAAAAAAGTGTGTCATCTAAGTTTTCTGCAAAAGTTTTTCAAAAGTTGTTTCTTTTCTTTGAATTTCTTTCACCTCAAATTTTTGCAAGGCATCTGATATTTCTAAAATTCCGTGATGCGGATGAGGTATCTGCTTCAGAGAATTGTATGTCATTTTCGGTCGCGTGAATTTCTACGAATAACAAGATTTTTTTTTGTCCCAAAAATGTTCAAACAGAATAAATCGATCAATTCAAAACATTCAAATTGTATCATATTTTTTTTCTTTTCCATAAATGACATACTGCATTTTTTTTAAAAAGTACGTAGAATAAAATACCGAGGTATTGAAAATATTTGACAAGAGATAGAACAGATACAATTTTTTGCTTTCAAACAAATGCTGTAAATCCTTTTGAAAAATTCAAAAAAATAGTAATACATATAAACAGTTTAGTTGAAAGTTGTTAATCAGTACTGACACAGAAATGAAAATTAATTTATACCCATGCTTAAAGTTTCTTAAATTATACGCACTATATAAAAGTTGTTTCATTATTAAAGCTTCCCAGCAGTCTGTTGGCTCATGAACTGAAGCTGCACCAACGCATTTAATTATTTTTTATCTGCCACGTGTGTTTCTGTTAATGTAAAGCATCTGGCAACAGATTTTTTTGTTTGATTTATTCGCGATATGTTCTTATTCGAATCGAATCGTGGAATAAAATGAGATATGTTGAAACTTTGTTCTTGTGGAATTCTTAATGCTACAGTCAAAATTCTGTTCTTAATGATTTATTCAAACTATTCATTCCTGTTCATAGATTCATTAGATCATTTTTTTTAATTTTACTGTCTGCTAATTCTATTTATATACGAATCTGTATTCACAGTCTTTAAAAAACACAGGATACTTTAACTAACAGTTCTTTTGATAACTGCATAAAACTGACATCTGTATTAATTGCTCAAAATGAACTCCATCGTAGTGCGTTGAAACATTAATTAATTTTATTAATAATGCTAAATATCATCTAACATATTTTTTTACATGTGTAATCTACACACGAACGATCCTTTCCCCAAAACTAACATAATAGTTATTTAAAACGACTAATGTTCAAATCATTTTATTTAAATCCAATAATTAATTATATTACTTAAGTCGCGCGCGTAAGGATCGTATGTAGCAAGATAATCATACTGTTAGTAAAATTTCTGTAATTATTATATTTTCTGTATGAAATATGTATACATATATATATGTAATAATTTAAATTGATATCTACTCATAATTCGAATCTCCTTTATTTATAGCATCTAATTCTTAAATTCTAATACCCTGTTTCGAAACGCGCGTCTACATTTATCTTTTTCTAAAGCATTAAAAAAAATTATGTTGGTATATATACTATTGATTTTGTAGACCTTGAATTTCTGATGGATTTATTGGCGTCTCCAAGAAATAAAAGATCATTAATTGTTTAATGCGCCCTACTAAATAGGGATTTAATTTTCCCTAAACAATTATGTGATTTCTATAAACAACTAGTTATTCCTTTTTCGCCTACACACGTAACTGTATTTTTTATAATTTTTTCCCCTGTAAATAAAACTTTATATTTGAATAATTCCCTCTAATGCTTTTTGTCTTCGCCTTGTAGCTACCGCGTCTCTTGCTCTTGTCATAGTCTTCGTCAAAATGCAAAGCGCGCGTGTATTTTTTGTGCTGGATGTTTTCTGCGTTGTGGTTTAAGATGTTTATGTTTCTACGCATCTACATGTTTAATAAAACAAATTTCTTGCCATAAAGGTTCCTTGGTCAATGCAAAATCACCATCATAAATAATATCTTTATAAAAAATACTTACCACTCGCCAGGATTACGACATAAAATATCAAAATTCCGCATTCATAAAACAAACGGTATCAAACGTTTGTTTTACTTTTGACTTTCCGAGTATCGAAATCGAATATTTTTAACAAATCTTCTGATATATTTAATGCTCTAAATGTAGTATTATTTCCGAAAGGGACTTTCATCTTGGTAATCTCTTTTAGACTCTTCTTTTTAAATCTTGAATCTTCTATAGTAGAGTTTGTTCTATTATCTACAATACCATTTTTCTCCTTGCGTTTTTTCCTTCCTCCATGTCACTTCCCTTTCTTTGATCGATTAACCTTAGCTTCTTTTTTTCTTTCAGGACACTCGTGAGTTTCCGTTCCAGGTTTTACCGACGGTCTAATATTCCCGAGGGTCTTTCCCTAAGAGGGGAAGAAACATTCGAAGCTGATGCCCTACCTTTAACGGTACTATTACCAAGACCGTTGGCATTTGGCTTTCTTGATTGGAAGTCTCGTAATTAGAAACAAGGATTTTACTAAAAAAAACTGCTAATCTTGAACTGGAACCGTTGAGTAATTTAAAACTTTCAGTTGATTGTCTGAATTTCTGACTTGGGTACAAAATTTATGTTTATATAATTAAGTACTTTATTTAAGATAAGCAGGCAGTAAGTAAGGAAAATATTGTTCTAATTATATGTGTGTAAACTGAAAAACTAAAAAAAAAAAAAAAAAACCTTTAAAGATCGCACGATCATTTGAATTTTCAATTTTCATAATCTTTTATTCAAAAGAAGTTGGTGAAACTTATGATGTTTAAGCTTTGAGATAGAAAAAGATTTTTTTCAGAGGTTATAGCATGTATGACTGTGAATGTGTTGAAAAGCGCGTATGTTCGTCTTTGAAATTCCCTCAACCTTTGTTACATAAAAGTAAAGCTGTGCTTAATGAAAATGATTCAGTATCCAATAATTTAATGTAGAAAAATTTATTTTTGAAATCAATAAAAAGGCGGTAAAAAAGTGACAACCAAATATAAAAAATAATGCAACCCGAAATTTCGTTTCTTAACCTTTAACATAATTGTTTTACGAACGCACAATTTATTTTATGTATCTGAATCTAGCCTTTGCTCTTTTTTGCATGTTTTCTACATTTGTTCGTCACACAAATTTAATTCCGTATTTCGAATGTATTTAATCCACAAAGGTTATCATGAATGGAACAATCCACCTCATGTATATTGTTTTCAAATATAATTAAAAACCCGAATTATTATAGAAGCTCTGTTTTTTTCCTGAAATTATTTAAGGTGTTAGTCGGGATACGGTTATCTTAAAAAAAAATCTTTCTTCGTCTGCTGCTCTACATAGAAAAAACTGACATGGAGAATATTTTACCCATGATATACTCTTTAAAATTTATATAATTTGTACATGTAGTTTTTACTTAATCTCCACAAATTATATTTGAGTGGTGAGTGTCGGGGATAGAACGCTCGATCTATGGATCCGAAGCCAAGTAACATGCCCTCTAGACAAAAGATCACCTCTGTCAGGAGGCTGTTAGGGCTTATATAGGAACCACTACACTACTCTCCCACCAATGAGTCGGTGGATAGGCGAACGAATGAGATATTTGTTATGGCGAGCGTGTGTAACGTGTGAGTTCTTGTTGTTGCGTCAAGTAAGTCTGACGACTTTGATTGATGCGTCAAGTAAGTCTGATGACTTTAGTTGATGCGTCAAGTAGGTCTGACGACTTTTGGTTGATGCGTCAAGTATGACGACTTTTGGTTGATGCGTCAAGTGAGCCTGACGACTTTGGTTACTGCGTTAAGTGGGTTCGACGACTTTGGTTGATGTGTCAAATGGGTCTGACTACTTTAGTTGATGCGTCAAGTGGGTCTGATGACTTTGTTGATGCTTCAAGTGGGTCTGACGACTTTTGGTTGATGCGTTAAGTGAGTCTGGCGACTTAAGTTGATGCGTCAAGAGGGAATTACGACTTTTGGTTTATGTGTCAAATGAGTGTGACGACTTTAGTTGATGCGTCAAGTGGGTCTGGCGACTTTTGATTGATCTTGTTGCGGGTAGAGGGCTCCACGACAGACCAGAAGGTTTTGCGTTTTTTCTCTTCGGCCAAGGTCACCAAAGGTGGGGATAGAACCCACAATTTATGGATCTGAAGGCAAGTAACATAACCCTAGACAAAAGTGATCCCCTCTGTCTGGAGGCTGTTACTGGCTTATATAGGAACCGCTACATTGGGCATCAAAATTACATTATTGAAATTGACATCCACCTATAATGGTGCCTCACTTTAAAGTGATACCAGCTTCCGGAGAATGTACTAGTTCTGCAATGATAATTATTAATCCGCAGTCCCATTTGAAAGAAAAGAAATGTAGAATGCAACGATAGAGAGAGGACAATTGTGAGGAGATGTGGAGAATGATTGTGTCGACTTAATACATAATGACATGGTGAGCAAGTAACGTCGCACTATAAAGTAACACTAGGGGTGTTTGCAACGCCCTAGTAGTTTTGAACATCAAACAATTGACAAGGACGACACTTGAGTTGGCACTCCCCTTTCAAAACAATCACACCATATTAACGTAACGATTTTGAGCCTCGACAGATTGATCATATACAAGCCCCTTTACATTGAAGGTCTTCAGTGGCACAAGGGTTGAAACTCAGGACACACCGGCAACGAGATCAAGACCACGATTACCAGGCTACAGCGGCTTCCCCCTTTCTTCAAGTTAGAACCTTCGAATTTCCATTTGCATAAAACCTTCAAAAAAACATCGGGATTTTTTTTTTTTTTTTTGGACGATTGAAGAATATTTCTACAAGAATTTGAGCATAGTTTGTTCTCAAAATCCGAATTATTTTCATGTAAAAATTAATCTTCCAAAACTTTTAAGAAAGGTAGCTTTTAAATAAATACATATCTATGTAGAAAATTAGTATTGGTGTATTAAGGGTAAGTTATATCAAAAAAGGTTTAATTTCCTTTTATATTGAAGTCGACTTTGCAGTGGAATGTTTTTTACTTGAAAACGTAATATAAAAAATACAACCTCTGGCAGTAAAGTTCGGTGAATAGTCATGTAATATTAACGTAGATGAAATATTAATGAAAATTACCTTACTGTCCTTCGAAATAGTCACCACCCATAACTATGCACCCCTGAGATCTGCTATGCATTTCCCGGAAACTTTGCAAGAAGTTTTCTTTTGGGAAGGAATTCAAAAGCCTCGTCACGTTTCGTTGGATGTTAGGAATATCTTCAATATCGATAACACATTTCTCATCCCTAAATTCTGGATAACTATTTGTTGCTCGGATTCACGGTTAATATGTAGTTTATCACAGCAGTGACGATTTAAGCTCATTTCTGGCCCTGAGCGCAGAAGATCTACAGGCCCCCTTGGCACTGGAGAATCGAAATTTATAACCAGAAAATCTGGTTAAGTCTAGCTTATTTGGGTCCTTGTGGACCCCTGGGAGCAGCTCCAAGGCCTGATGGATAAACCGGAACTGTGTTCATCAGCTATCATGTGCACAGTTAGTTGACGATCTTTAGTGACGGAAGTCGCCAGTCTTCAGCTACGGGGGTTGTCAGAAACACTTTCCCTGCTTTCCGAAAACAGCCGAACCACGCGTGCACACACTTCATAGACATTACTTAATCTTCGTAAATGCGTACCAGCATCGCATAGGTTTCTTTTTGTGTCTTGCGAGGCTTAAAACAAAACTTAAAATTGATCTTTTGTTCGCGTTCATTTTCCTGTTCTCAGTTAAGAACCAACGTACTAAACAAGCATTTTGTAAAGCAAGTCTTACACTGAGGTCAAATGAGTCTCAACTGAACAACGGGGAGGGGAAGGTGGCAGACTGTCAGCACCCGCAGCTACACATGTGCAGCGTTTTATTTCGCTAGTGTTGCCAGATAGGCCGAACTTTATTGTCAGAGGTTGTAATTTGTAATAACTCACAGAAATTGTATTCCAAAATAACGTAACATGCAAGTTATCTATCGAACTTCTAATAACTCCTTGTTTTCGGCTCCAGCGTAGTCATCTATTTACGATTATGAATGATTTTTTTTCAAGTGGTTTGATGATTCTTTCTGTTTGTGGAATTAAATATGTTAATCAAATTGCGACAAAAAAAATCTAAAAAATAATTATTATTGACCACAAAGTTATTATTTTATTTATTATTTTATTGCTCATGACTCATTATAGAAAAAATTCTGGCACCATTTTGATATTTATTGACCATTCAAGAGACAATTCAGTAATACTATCGTTGAAACTTGGAAATATAAGGATTTTAAATAATGGTTAAAAAAACTCCATTTAAAATTTAAACCGTAGAAAAATGGCGTCTAAGAAAAAAGTAACATGGTCACATGATAAAATGGTATTTCCTTTGGTTCCCTAGATCAGACTTAAAGGTAAAATTTAATAAAGCTGCAAGGGAGGAGAAATATTTGGTTTTCAAAACATAAGAAAACTACCATCTTATATTTTCAATCTATTTAAAATGGGGAACCACGACGATTTTTTCATCTCGTAAGTGAATGTACACTGAAAAATATTTCAAAACAGCAATGCAAGTAAATTTTGTATTTAATTTAGCTTTCTAAATGTTTATTCGACTGCATTGAAGTACATCTATAAAGAGAAAGTTCTAAAAGTGCGTTGACTTTTTGATGGCCAAGCAATATATCTTTATATTTATTCTAGATAAATATACAACGAAAATTGAAGAAAGTTCTATCTTTAAATAAACACCAAAAACTTACTATATATTGTTTTTTAGTATTCTCTGCTTATTTTTCCAAAACGAAAATAATAGTTTCAATTCTAAAAATTAAATATAGGGATACTGCAAGATACAAACAAATAACGCCTGGGTGGTGAGACGTATCTGCATGCTCTGTTTCAACATTTATTTTATTTCTTTGAGATTAAGGTAAATTATTTGGAAGTTATTTGGAAAAAATTCACAGTTTCTTCATTGAATTAACAAAAGAGTATTCATAAATGGGCTCATTCACGAAACCTCTAACTGTCTTTTGGATGTAAAGAAAATCATTTAGAATTTTCTTTTTGGTATTACTTATGCGTAATTGGGGTTACTAATGCGTTGGTTCATTTATTTTAAATGTATTCACTAAGTTGGACTACTTTTAACTTTGATTTTTAACAGAGGCCAGTTCATTTCCAACATTCTGCTATTAATTAGCATTTCCTCTTAAGCAATTTTTAGAATATACTTTTTAAGAAAATTTTAAGTCCCTAAAAGATTGAAACACTAAATTCAGGATTTGTAAAGAAAAAATACCGTACTTACATTAATAGTTTAATTTTGAATTATGGATATTAGAAATCGTTTAAACCAGTGCATCTCAAACTTTCTATACTTGCGACCCAATATTCAATCATAATCTTCATCGTACCCCGACCCCCTCCATACAATAACAATGTATTGAATTCAATAATAATATACTTGGACGTAAAGCTACAATACACGACCTTAACTATAAACCGTACAAATGATCAAGATAAATATTAAATTTTTGTTTATAATTTTAAGACATGCCCATAGTGTCATTGATAATTATTAAATGTTCTTAAATAAATACTGTTAAATTAATTATGAAACTTATTGTGCATACTTTTAGGTATTATATGAGAGTAAATGTGTATTTTATATTTTGTTATGTCAGAATGTATTTTGTTTTGCTTTCTTTCTGTAAATTTGTATTTTTTTTAAATAATCTTTTGTTTTCGACTTTTTGATATACTCGTGCTCTCCTTGTAGGGTCATCACGCCCCCTAGAGGGCATGCCCCACAGATTGGGAAACACTGGTTTAAACAAATGCTGAAGGTAACAACAGCACAAATATGACCATGAGGTATATACACACCCATTAGCATATACACAGAATAAAAGGAATCAAATGTTTGTGTGTGTGTGAGTGAGAGTTCTATAAACGTCACACTACAAAGCTGCACAAAGGCAATGGACCTCATAATTATGAACGATAGTCACGTGACGAGAACGACATCTGAGCTGGGATCTTATTCTTTCAATTTTCATACCACACCAACGGAAAGATGCTTTAGCCTCAACATATTTCACATGCGATGGCCCCCTCTACATGGAGGTCCCCACACACACATACCCACATGTCCAGGACCTTGACCACTATGCTACCGTGACCACCATAAAAAATCAAATTATGAGAATAATTTTTTTTTAATAAGAACTCATTAACGTTGTTCAAAAATATTGACATTTTTTTAAAGCACAAAGAAAGGAAAGGGGGAGGTAGTATATTTTTTATTGCAGCTCTCATATGTGTAAATATTACTTATGAAGAAATATTTATTTTATCCACAAAACTATACAACAATTTCTTCCGTTATCATGTTAAATTATTTGTTCTTCAACTAAAGATTTCTTTTTATATCATTATCAAGTCTTACTAAATCTTTTTTCGCATGACGGAAAAAGAAAGAAGTTTCTACAGAAGCGTTTTCGCAAAATGCGTATTCTTTGCTCTGTCAGCAGTTCTGGAAAATCCGTCAAAGTATAGGCAATTTCCATACCCGTAACATATTAAACAGAAGTCTAAAAAGAGAAAACTTGAAGTAAGACTAAAGCTCTTATGGTGCAGAAACTACGCTGTGTGCATGGAAATTCTTTCTTTTGTACGAAAGGCAATTTTTTGTAATAAAATTAGAATAAAATGTTATGATTGTAATAAGTGAAATGTGAGAATCTTTAATAATATAAGTAATAAATAAGTAATATCAGGACTTAATAAATAAGTAATATAAGTAATATTTATTGTTCAGATTTCTAAATAATCCAGCGAGTTTTCATCTTTATTATTATTTATTTTTATTATTTATTTATTTTTCTATGCATATATATTCAACAGTCTCATGACAGTTAGTAAAATAGCATTGTTTCTATAAAATTTCTTTCAAAATATAAAGTGAGTTCCAAAAAAAAAAAGAAAAAAATTATAATTGTTTTTTATTTAATACATTACAAAAGTCATGTTTCTAATTTATTTTGCCGTTAAAGTGTTCTTAAAAGTCTTCATAATTTCAGACACTCTTCCAGAGAATTCCCAGAGCATTCGTTTTTGCTAACATGAACTATTTGTTGATCATTTCTCTCATTTTGCCTGTTCAGTAAAGTTAATAGAATTTTTGAGAAGCCAGAGGTAAGGTTAGCTATAAATTCTTTTAAATAGTAATTTTTTCATTGTAAAGTACACCATTCATACATGTATCATGCTTTAATCTTTTATGATTAATTATTTTCTTTCCCTTTATTATTTATTATAGTTCTTAATTATTTTCATACATTGTTTCTTATATATCTGAAGCATAAATCTGAAAATATTGCTCAAAATTTGGTCACAAATTAAAATATGCTGCATACAGTGTGATGTAATTTATACTGATAATTAAAAAAAAATTGACAAGTTAAAACATTTCTATTTAAAAAAAATTCTGACAAGTAGATTAACTAAATAGGTATGAAAAATGTTTTGAAATTGTGATAGATTAAATAATCGAATAAAAGAAAATGGAATTAAAATATTCCTATAAGGAAACTAATAATAAGAATATACTTATAGGGATGATAGATATAAGGGTCTCCGAAAAAGAAAAGAATGACTACACTTTCAAAATTAATTAAAAGTAAACAAACATTTTCACTTACGGTGTGTTATGTTCCATAAAGAAAAGATTAAAGTTTCTGTTTAATGAAATGTAAACGAGATGGCGCTACGTCCCTGTTTTTCAACATTTTTGTTTCAAAATGGCTTCACTGCAAGCATAAGCTCATGTTGTAGTATAGTTTACCGAATTTAAATCTGCAACACATTTACAGCGTTAATGGTGTACCACCACCACACTCGAGTTTGGAAGGAAGAAAAAGCTCCCGGATGTGATGGATGGAAAGATGAAGTCCAATAGCCGTGTCCACCCAAATCACTGCACAGTAGAACGCCATTTATCCGAATCAATTGGGACCGGACACCGTTCGGATACGTGATTGTTCGGATAACCGAAAACTAAATACGATCCATGCAGTATATGAAACCTGACACTATACGAATGTTGAAAATCATCACAGGCGAGAAACGTGCTTGAAAAAAAAGCAAAATAGGTGCAAAAGGTTGCAATTTTATCTTTATTGTGGAAAATAATCGCTTATTTTTCGCTGCAAGGTCTCTGATTCTGTTGAGCAACAGTAGGTGAGTAAGACAGCACTCTGATTGTTGTTCGTACTACTCCATAGCTGTCTCTAACGCAAAAAACGCGTCAGCATTTGATAGATCCTTGCTACTTTCGTTGTTGTTGACCTCGTCTTCATCCGTTTCATCATCGACAGGGTTGGATTCTTCTTTCACGGAAGTCACAATCTCGTATCATTCAGCATTTGCAATCCACAGTCTTCTGCATCGCATGCCATCCAGGTTTCTACATTAACAAAACTCAACAAATGAACACATATACACCCCCTCACTTGGAAACAAACTGACCTAATATTTCGCGCAGATGTTTACCAAACCACACACCTGAAATTCCCCAAATATCCCTCACTTTGGATCTTCCCGTCACTTTTTGGCCTCACGCGAAACAACTGTTGAACATTGCACTGTTCGAAAACGTATCCGGACTTTGGTCTGGATATTTGACGCTCCGGATAATAAACGTTCGGATAAACGAAGTTCTACTGTACAGAATACTTTTGGACTTCTTGCTGGGATAAGTGAAAAGCATTATTTACCAAACTTCAATTAGGGACTCTTATTAAACGAAAAGTCGATTTACATTGGTCATTCACATTGTTGATTTTGCAATGCTTCATAGATCGTGGCTAGAAATCTCATATGGACCCGATGCGCACAGTGAAATTGTACAATAGAGCATTTTAAAAAAATTTTAATGTTCTCTTTATGGAAAAAAATTGTAAATGAATATTTTATTTTATTTTACTTAATTAATATTTGAAACTAAAATATTAAATTAATATTTGAAAGCGCAGTCATACTTTTCGAACTCTTGGTATAACTAAAATAATTTTTAATCCTTTACAAAAATCATTATGAATTTATCCCTTTAGGTAAAAATCAAAAAAGTTCAGAGAACAACATTCTGACAAACTTAAGATACACATTTCAAAATATAAATTATTTATCATTATAAATTACTAATTCCTTACCGTCTCGCCATTATTCGTAATCTTCCAGGGTGTTATCACGCTCCACTTTGCATTAGTAAACAAAGGACTGACAACTGGAACTTGCATTAACAAGGAATTTTTAAGAGATTTCTCTCTAAACTAAATGTTTTTTTCCAAATGTCTCATGAGATTATAAGCTCCTATGACAGTTGTAGAAATCTTTCGGTTTGCATAAATAAATTTCCATACAAAGGGAGATGGATTCAAAATACTTTTAATGAAATTCATCTACAAAATAATTTTATGTAGCGTTTTCCTTTTTTTCCCTTTCCATTTTTAAACCATGTGAAGTACATTATTTTCTCGGTGTTGGTTATGAATTAACTTGTCATTTATTACTTTTTTATCAGGATCATTCGCAAATTAAAAGCTTAGGATATTTTCATGAAGCATTAGAGAAAGTGTAAAACATATTATATTAAGTTTTTATTTTGAAACTCAAACAATGATTGCAGTTCTGATCTTCAAGCTGAAATCAAAAAATGTCTTCGAAAAGAATTACATTATTTAATAACTCGTAAAAATAAAAATGGTATTTTCTCTTTTCCACTACATTTAAGGTTAATATGGTAATTTTTAATGGTATAATATTCGTGCTTAGAGTAAAATTGAATTTTTTTTAGTTTGAACTAATTTCTGTTAGGATGTTAATAGAAATATTTAGCAAAAATACTTATTCTTGGGCAAAAAATACACAAATACACCAATATTTGTTGTTTATAAACCACTCAAGAAATAAAATATAAATATATTTTGTGTTAAAAAACTTTTTGTATATGAAAATTTATCTCTTCCTTCTGTGAAAACAAATCTAATCTTCTAATGCCCTCATGAATTATAATCTCTAATTAAGAGTTTTGCCCCCTCATACAGTCTTACAAGTCACAACGAGCCCACATACTGTTAATGTGGGTGCCGATCAATAAATACTACAGCATCTCCTGTTATTTTGAAAAAAAAAAAGAGTATCTTAAGGTATCCGACTAACCTAAAATTGCGAATTTTTCCAAAATTTGACAATTTTTTTATGATTTTATTTTATAGATCATCTTATTACCTTTATAGAAATACCAAGTTTATTATTTTCTGTTCACTGGAACAAACATTACAAGTTATTTAGTAAAAGCGGATGTCATTATTTTAAGCAAGATATGTCATACTTTAAAATGCGTTTTACTCGAAATGTGTTTTTTTTGAAAATGCTCAAATGGGGACAACGATTGCTCAAAAAGTTTTGAAAATAATTAACTGAATTTTTTTGTGTATGTTCTGTATAATAGTAAGAGTGTTTTAACTTTCAGATGTATCGATCACTGTTTTATTACAAAATTTACAGTCCCTTATGTTATTATAATCACTGTTTTTTAAGCAATTTCATGTAATAACTAAGATAAAGTGCTCTACTTTTTGTAAAAATTAAAATATCTCTTGTCCTGAAGGTCATTTCAAAAATGAATAACATAGCAACACATCAAAATTGAAAATTTATTCATAAACTTTTGGTACAGAATAGGCACCGTTTATGTTATTTTTTTTTGTCAATTTTTACCAATTTTTCCCCATTTTAGTAATAATAATTTCTTTTTCTCCTCTTAATTTTAGCACATTTTTCTTAAAATGTACTAAGCAAATTTAAAAAATACACGAATAGAATCTCCATATCTCCATTTTTTTTAAGTTGTCATAGGTAGTCGGATACGGATCCTGGGAAAAGGTAGATGACATGCAATGACTCTTCCTAAAGCACCTTAAAAGTTCTCTATAACACTAAGATTGGGTGACTTCGTATGTCACACCATACTATGAATATTACTAATCATTGACAAATGAGGCGATGCATATGATATATCTATCCTGTTTTGACTATTTTAATTCTCATTTGCATAACAATCTGCATTGAGCTCCTGCGTGTGTGTGTGTATGTTTTTTTTTCCTTTGGTAAAATCCTAGTAGAGCCCATACACCCTTGGCGAAAAACCGAAAAAAGCGTGAAGCCAGAACGAGAGGGCGCCAAGAGAAAACAACAATGGCGCCAAGTGAATATAGAGGGACAAGGTGGATACGTATTGAAAATAATTGTCACCAATACGGAAACTAATCAAATATATTTCAGATTAAAAAATTATTTTTAAAAAATAACACTTTCTTACTGCTGATTTTTTCCGAGTGAAATGTAGAGCGCGACAGCAGATTTTAAAAGAGCCTTGAAGGCCTCATCTTTAAGCTTACTATTAGAAAACCACGAATTCGTTCTTATACTTATGCACACACCATGCGCATTCACACCTTTTTTCGAAATCTCCATTCAAATCTATCCAAAACAACACTCTTTCGTTCGTATAATCCCATTCGCTCATTACATTTAGGACATTCATAATTCGAAGCAATTAATTGCACCATTCAATCAATTCTTTCTTACCTTCCGCATTCAACAAAGTAAACAATTCTAAGGTATACTCCCTCATACACGCAGCCATACTTCAAGCCCGATGCTAAACGACAAAATGACGAAATTCGAAATGCCCACCGACAAAAATGGCAAAATACGAAAATTAGAGAAATAAATAGGTTTACCATATCTAGTGTATCAAAGTAGAGTTACCAAGATGGCGCAATTATCACCAACCCAAATAATGCGCGCCAAGGGTGTGGGCTATACTAGGATCTAACCTTTGGTTTTTATTTATTTTACTTTTGTCGGCTTGGTGGCTTTAATGTAGCGTACCCACCTTGTAAGCCCATGTTTAGGAGCTCGATCCTGGCTAGAGTAGATTGATTTTCTGGATGCGAAAATCGTAGTCATATCTGTTATGTGGCATGTAAAAGATCGTTTGGATATAAACTTGGTTCCAGTACTCTCAGCAATATTTAGCATCCGACGACTGTTTCAATTGAATAAGGGAGACGAAAATCAAAAAATTAGTAGCGTGATCCGCACCTAGATAGTGTTAACAATGAAATGGCTCTCAAACTTGGAGACTTAATAAAAACAGTTTTATCAGGCTCGCAGTTTGATATGTATGGTTTCCAAATTTAGTGGCACTAAACTAATGTTTTCCCAGGTTTCGTATTTTTCATGTGTTTGTAGACTTAATTTTGGACACTAATATAAGAAATGATATATAAGAATATAAGAAATGATCATAATTAAATTTTGGAATTTGCGAGAAACGAGCCATTTAATAAAAATTCAGAATAATTTAGGAAAGTGCATAACGAATAACTGTATAATAGGATGTGGATTTTATCTGACTAAAGATAGACCTTCGCTCGAAATTTAATCACTTGATTGAGAATATAATTGGTTTGTAGAAAATTTAACATACGCTTACTATTACTATGCTGAAAGAAACAAGTTCAATATGTTGCCTATACTTCTGCCAACTTTCGTATAACTTCTGGAAGCACAGCCGGAAGCCATTTTAGGTTCACCTTCAAGTTAGTGAATTTAGCATATGATAATTATTTGCGTAATGAAAGCACAAAAATTTAAGTAAAAGATGGTTTTTTTAAATAAAAGTTGGAAGTTTGAAGGTAGTTTTTCTTGCAAAAATAAATACAGATGTAATATTATGGATAAAGTAAGGTTTTATAAATTTCGTAAAAGTCACATGCCTCAAGTTTGAATGGATGAATCAGAAGACCTGTTAATTAAGAAAGAGCAACTTATCGACTTAACACCATTAGACGTTATAAAGTCTTAAATTCAATCAAAAACACACAGCACCTAAATTAGTTACATATTTGCAGAATACACAGAAGTTCTTCACGTTTATAAACATTTCAATGCTATTCTGAACAATGAAGCCTGTTTTTGTGTGGTACTTTTTTTTATTTTTGTGCGATTTTTTATGCGGTATACGAATTTCAACGGCTTTGGTGCCACTGTAATGTTTCTATCAATGTACCAGAAGTGAAAGGGAAAAGTTAGCCCCCCCCCCTCTGTCAATCAGGTTTTGCCTTTAATATTTTATAAATTGGGTAAATACGTATTTGGCGTTAGTCAGGCCTTGGTCCCCCCAAGAGTCCTGCCCCTCGTGCGAGGTGGGGTTTGCCGGGGTGTACGTTACATAGTTGCAATGTACATATATATACCCGTCAAAACTTTCTGTTCATTTGTTATAAACTGTCTCCCGACAATTAACGTCCAGTTGCTTTCTCTCAACGAGCCAACAGTACACTCTTGATGGAAGACGAGACTTTCAATGACAGTGACCTTATCAATACTTTGATAGATTATGAAGATAGACAAAAAGAACCGGATTCTCTTTGAGAGTGCATAAAATATTTTTGCAGGGATACAGCTTTCCATCAAATTGGAAGGAGTATGAAATTTCAAAAAAAGAGATTCGATCATGCATATATGTTTATCGTAACATTTACAAGCAACTGACCAACCAAACTTCGTCGCAAAAACTTATATCTTATTTTCTGGTGCCAGAAAATAAATCGAAATTGTGTCTTCAAATGACCAAAGCGATTTTGAACTTATTCATCATAGGAAGATGAACGCTTTGGACTACGATGAGTAGCAGTGAATTATGCATGCGCATTTTGAAAACTTCTCCATGTATACAATGAGAAACTAAAGGTTTTTAAAATGTTTCCATGTTTAATTTAATTATTTATTTTGTTATGGAAGTACTTTCTCATAAATTTCGTAAATAGGTGGCGTATTTTCTAAGTGCTACTTTTTTTATGCTGTCCCTCTCGAACTCATAAAAAAAGTTTACATGTAGTACTTCGACAAAGTTGTTTGTGTTATATGTAAGAATTTATGAAATTTTCGAATATTTTTTGCGCAGTTTATTTTTATGTGGTCCCTATCTACCGCACAAAAACAGGTTTTACTGTATTTAACTTTAAAATGTTTCTCGAAGTATGTGTGAAATCAAACGTAAAATAGAGAAGCAATTTAACGTTAAAAATGAAGTGCGATTTCTGACAGCTTCAATATACCAGGACTTAACTTGCATGTGTAAAAGCACACACAATACAGACCCATATCCCATTTCCTAAATATAAGGCAGTTGTAGACGTCACTCCGAGAATGAATGAATAGATAAATGACGTTAATATTATGTTAATTATTTTTATTATAAACGTTAACGTTTAAACGTTATTTTTGTTGTCTACCCTGAAGCATCTATACATACTCCTCTAAGTCTCGGGCGGGGTTCTTCAGAAATACTTTATCGTTTCAAGGGTTTGATGCAGCGTTTCTCAAACTGAGGGGCGTGGGCCCCCACCCAAGGGGGCATGATAGTTCTACAAGAAAGGCCCGAGCATATTGAAAAATCGAAAACAAAAGCTTATTTAAAAAAATTATTAATTTACTGAAGTAAACAAAGAGAAAATACATTTTGGCATAATAAAAAATAAAATCAACATTTGCACTGATATAACACACTCATAAATATATCATCACTGTACTGTGTATTTTACAATTAATTTAACAATACTAAATAACTAAGTTTAATAATTATCAGGGACCCGATGGGCTTGTCATATATAAAATTATGTACAAAAATTAACACTTATCTTGATAGTTTGTACGGTTTATAATTAATCCTCTAACCACCAATTAAAAGTTACGCGATTCATTCCCCGGTGTTAGCGTTTTCCACGTAGGGAGCGTATGTGATGTATTAGGGGGAGGGGAGAAAAGGAATAAACAAGGAAATGCTATGAAATAGGTACATCCTACGCAAACACACTGTCAAAGTCCTTTTATTGCATTCCAAAGCCTTCGGAATAATTTTATGGACAACAGTGAACAGAAAAGATCGTACTTCGGAAAGAGGTATATATACGTCCAGAGCAACTAATGCTGGGACTGAAATTTTATATACGCTGGGGGGCACTTAAGGAAAAATCACAATGTAGCGTTAGTGTCAAAATACAGTATTATTGAATTCAATATATTGTTATTTGTATGGAGGAGGGGGGCGCGATGAAAATTATGGTTGAATATTGGGTCGCAAATATTGAATGTTTGAGAAGCACACTGGTTTAATGTATCGACAGAGAGTGAAAACAACTGTTATATAGACTAAAATTTCTCAGATCAATACAAATGACAGAATAAACGTCATCAATATGAATTTTTAATTAATATAACAGATTTTTAAAACCTTTTAAAAACAAAATCTATGTGTAAGGTATCTACATAATTTTTTTGCAAAAACATTAAAAGAGTAATTCTTTTTATATTTAATATTATTTAATTAGTATATTCATATATATGTATATTTTAAGAATAATACAAAAAAAAATTAATTAAAAAGTAAGCTTTTGGCAAAAAAAAGTTAAAGATCACACATTTTCTAAATATTCTTCTTTTTATGAAAGTTTCGGTTGGATCCTAGCTGAGTCCACACCTTTGGCGCAAATTATTTTGGTTAGCGATAATTGCGCCCTCTTGGTAACGCTACTTTGATACACTAGATTTGCTAAACCTAACTATTTCTGGAATTTTCGCATTTTACCGGAGGGCATTTTGAATTTTGTTGTTGGGCACTGGGCTGGAAGTATGGCTGCTTGTGTGAGTGAATATACCTTAAATTTGTTTACTTTGTTGAATGCGAAAGGTAAAAAAGAATTGATTGAATGGTGTATGAAGGACGGAAGGATTGATTGCTTCGAATTATGAATGTCCTAAATGTAATGAGTGAATGGTATTATACAAACGAAAAAGTGCTGTTTTGGATAAATTTGAATGGAGATGTCGAAAAAAAAAGGTGTGAACGCACATGATGTTTGCAGAAGTATTAGGAAGAATATGTGGTCTGCTGTTACGCTGTACATTCCATTCAAAAAAGATCAGCAGTAAGAAAGTGCTGTTTTTTTTTTTAATCTTTTATCTAAATATATTTGATTGATTTCTGTATTGTGTACTTATATTTTCATTACACATTCACCTTGTCCCGCAATATTCACCTGCCGCCATCTTGTTCTGGCTTGGCACTTTTTTTCGTTTTGTCGCCATTGGCGTGAGCTCTCCTAGGATTTTACCGAAAGTTTCTATTAAAATATTCTTTTGCTTATATACAAGGTCATTCGCTATCAGATTGGAAAACTCCCAGTGTACTACCGTACAGAGATGACTCGGAATCCCATAAGAATGCAGAGTTGAAAATGCCGCAGTTTCGAGCTATGGTGCAAAAAAAGCAGAGAAAAAGAACAGAAGCAGCTACGCATTAAGGGGACAGAAAACATTTTATTGAAAAGTTATTCGAAAGTACGACCAAAAGTCATCTGGCAGGCGTGAATGTGGCGCAGCATGAAATTCCTTACTTTCTGGAAAATTCTTGACATGTCACATATTTTCCCGGTAGCTACAGATATTAGAACAATGAGGTCTTCAACTTAAGGCACGCGCATCTCGTACATAACACTTTTTGTGTGAACCTAGAAGAAAAAGTCCATGCATGATTTGTCCAGTGATCTGGCAGGCCAATGAACTGAGCCACCATGACCTGGCAGTTCAAAGGTTGTACTGAGGTGTCGATGGTAGTGAATTCTGTAATGTGGCATCGTTGTCGATTCATTGCGTCTCTCGTTACAGAGCCACAGACTTTCCTAATATTCTTATCACAATTGTGAAGGTCGTGAGATCTGGAACACGCCTACTTGGGTAACTTTCCTGGTACAACCACCGAGTGGCGTGCTCTTTATAATCAGCAGCTCCATATACGGTCAGCACGTCGAACAGTTCTTCATTAGAATACTTCATCCTGCTACCTTTCATGTCTGGTTCATTGCATCTCTGGTTTAAGAGAACCATGCTTCCCTAATATTCTTATCACATTTGTAAAGGTGGTGAGATGTGGATCGCGCCTGCTTGGGTAACTTTCCTGGTACAACCACCGAGTGGCGTGCTCGTTATAATCCGCAGCTCCATACACGATCTGCACGTCGAACAGTTCTTCATTAGAATACTTCACCCTGCTACCTTTCATGTCTGGTTCATTGCATCTCTAATTTAAGGTATCCGACTGGTAGCGACAACTTTTTTTTTGAAAAAAATGGAGATATGGGGATTTTTTTGTGATTTTTATATTTATTTGGTATATTTTAAGAAAAAAATCCTAAAATTGAAAAGAGAAAAAAAAATTATTATTATTAAAATGGGAAAAAAACTGGTAAAAATTTACAAAAAATTACGTAAACGGGGCCCACTCTGTACAAAATTTTTATAAACAAATACTCCATTTTTCAGTTTTGATATGTTACTTTGTTATTAATGTTTGAAGTGACCTTCAGGATAAGAGATATTTTAATTTTTACAAAAAATAGAGCACTTTATCTTAGTTGTTATACGAAATTGCTTAAAAAAACAGTGGTTATATTCACATAAGGGACTGTAAATTTTGTAATAATGCAGTGATTTATAAATCTGAAGATCAAAATAATTATACTATTATACAGATACTACAGAAAAAATTTCAGTAAATTATTTTAGAAACCTTTTCAGCAATCCTTGTCCCCGTTTGATTTTCTTTTTAAAAAAAAACACATTTCCTGTAAAACACATTTTAAAGTTTGAAACACTTTTTTCTAAATATTAATACTTACCTACAGGTTTAAAATTCCCCAGATTTATACTTAACACCTTCCTTTTTCTCAGATAAAGCACAGTTCCTTTTTTTAAGTCCTCTGAGTTTTTTCTCTTGTTTTTTGTAGTTGGCAATGAATGTCACTCCGAGTCGACAATACTTTCGTCATCAACGCTTGAATAGCCCTTCACAATGAAACAACCCATTGGGATGTGTAAATGTTCCAACACGGAAAGAATCCCTTTAGATCCATCATTGAACTGTAATACAGCTAAGAATGCGCCAAATTGTAATGTCAGAAGTTCAACAAAAGTTTCTTTTGGGATAATGCTCCACAAAACACCATTAAAACTTTCATTGGCATTTTGGGTCTTTCCATACAAACATTTTTCGAGAAGTGATTGATCACATAAATCCATATAGGTGTTTTTCACCGTGTTCAATACAGCAGTTGGTAAGCCAGGTGTTCTATGTTTATGCAGTTTTCCTTCTTGCTTGGCCTTTTGGTATTTGAACCACGTATCGGATCCAGAAGGGCATTGTCCATGCATGGGTTTTTTGTCGGTTGAGCAGCAATGAAAAAATGCAGCAATGACTGCATTCTGCATGTTAGACAAATTGCCGACATTACTTCGAATAGCAATTCCAAAATAATTTTGAAGTGTGTCGATATATTTGTCGGTCAATTTGCCTTTCCCACCTAAACCTTTTGTCGATTTCTTCAGCTTTCGTAAACGAGAGCCAACTCTCTTCTGCACATGTCCTATGCACTCATATTTAGTTATGCTCTCAATACCATACATGTCTTTCACATTATTGAACTCCTTTGAATCCCCATCTCCGTAGTAAGATGTATATCGAAGACTGCGGTTTGCTTCAGACCTTTCAAAAATCCTATAAGCACCGACAGTTTCCATATTAGAAGCTGATCCTTTGTGATTTTTACAAAAATGTGACACTACGCATTTTTTTGAAAGGTCCCAATGTTTTTTCGTTTTTGTACACACTCGACAATATTGACTGAGCACTTCAATGTCTAATATTTTTCCAGAGTCCACAGAAATTGCCGAAACACATCCATTAAATGAAGAGTAGCCACGTTTTTGCCAAGTACCATCTACACTAACGCCACACTCATTTGAACATTCCGGAATGGATTTTGCAGACTCCAACATAGAACTATTTGCAGCTTGTGACGTAGCATGCAGCAACTTAATTCCATGCTGTCTGTATGTACATTTTGAAAGATAAGGAATATTCAGCATACTGAACAGTTTCTTTCCAGCTGAAAATCCTTTGCCAATAACTCTCATTCCAAAGACGAGAAGAAGATTTACTGTATTTAAATTATTCACCTTTGATGTAGAAGTGAATCCTTTTGTAAATGAACAGTTCTTACACTTGAGACACAAATTTGACTGCAAAACAAGTCTTGAGTCTTCAACCAAGTACAGTTCTTGATCAAAACAAACAGGGCAAGAAAGAATAGAGAATATTGATACCCAGTATTTCTATGTCGAAAATTCTGTTACCAGAAAGAGTTCCGGTATCAACATTAAATAAATTGTCACTTAATCCTCCTCCCAATTTTTCTGTACTAATACTTCCATCACTAACTTTCTTTTGAGCAGTGCGGAAATTACCATTAAACTTTCGATTCTTTGGACGTATTTTTCGTCCATGTCCCATGGCAGATATTTGAGGAATAACTAAAAAGCAGTTTTATCAAATACGAAAATCAAAATGAACCTATTTCAGTAAAAACTAGAATGAAAAAAGTTAGCAGTGATATCGAACGTTAAGAAGTAAATAAACAAATATCCTGAAATTGCCAGATTTGAAAACTCCTTTTATAAAAAAAAAATAAGTGAGTCTTCTTAATAACGTTAAACAAAATATTAAAATATACTTTACTTCAAAATATATTTTTGAAAAAGTGGAAAGAAACCAAACAAAGTTTCAGTTTTGGTTTCAGAATGCCACTTCCGGTCGGCAGTTACCAACTGGAAGTGTCATCTGCTTGTACTAAAACAGTTGTAACTTTTGTTCTAGTGAACGAAAAATAAAAAACTTGGTAATTTTATAAAGCTAATAAGTTGGTCTACAAAATAAAATCATAAAAATGTTTGTTAATATTTGACCAAATCCCCGATTTTAGGGTAGTCGGATACCTTAAGAGAACCATGCTTCCCTAATATTCTTATCACATTTGTGAAGGTGGTGAGATGTGGAACACACCTGATTGGATAACTTTCCTGGTACAACCACCAAGTGGCGTGCTCTTATAATCAGCAGCTCCATACACGGTCAGCACGTCGAACAGTTCTTCATTAGAATACTTCATCCTGCTACCTTTCATGTCTGGTTCATTGCATCTCTAGTTTAAGAGAACCATGCTTCCCTAATATTCTTATCACATTAGTAAAGGTGGTGAGATGTGGAACATGCCTGCTTGGGTAACTTTCCTAGTACAACCACCAAGTGGCGTGCTCTTTATAATCAGCAGCTCCATACACGGTCAGCACGTCGAACAGTTCTTCATTAGAATACTTCATCCTGCTACCTTTCATGTCTGGTTCATTGCATCTCTAGTTTAAGAGAACCATGCTTCCCTAATATTCTTATCACATTAGTGAAGGTGGTGAGATGTGTAACACGCCTGCTTGGGTAACTTTCCTGGTACAACCACCAAGTGGCGTGCTCTTTATAATCAGCAGCTCCATATACGTTCAGCACGTCGAACAGTTCTTCATTAGAATACTTCATCCTGCTACCTTTCATGTCTGGTTCATTGCATCTCTAGTTTAAGAGAACCATGCTTCCCTAATATTCTTATCACATTAGTGAAGGTGGTGAGATGTGGAACACGCCTGGTTGGGTAACTTTCCTGGTATAACTACCAAGTGGCCTGCTCGTTAAAATCCGCAGCTCCATGCATGATCAGCATGTCGAACAGTTCTTCATTAGAATGCTTCATCCTGCTACCGTTCATGTCTGGTTCATTGCATCTCTGTTATAAGAGAACCATGCTTCCTTTATATTCTTATCCCACTTGTGAAGGTGGTGAGATGTGGAACACGCCTGCTTGGGTAACTTTCCTGGTACAACCACCAAGTGGCCTGCTCTTTATAATCAGCAGCTCCATACACGATCAGCATGTCGAGCAGTTCGTCATTAGATCACTTCATCCAGCTACCTTTCATGTCTGGTTCATTTCTAGTGAATGAGTGAGTGAGTGAATGTAGTGTTTAATGGCGCAAGAGCCGATTTCGGCTAAGCTGCGCCAATCAACCGTTAAAATATTAAAAATCATTAAAAATACTCGCATGTAATAGTTCTCACAAATAAACAGCAAACAAATTTTGGTGGGAGGTGCCCAACTAAGTCAAATAAGGTTAAAATAGTTCAGAGAAAAATTAAATTCTTTATATCCAGGTAAAAGTTTTATATAACAAGATTTTGGTGGGGAGTACCCCCGCCAAAACCGATAAGTATGATTCAAATAATTTCAATTTCTGTGTTTCGTCGGGGTTAATAATCGTTTTTCAGTTTTTCCTTCACTCTTTCTTGGAGTAATAACGTACAAAAATCCCCCCTGTCTCCAGGTCTCATTTTTCCAGTACTCTTCCAACAAGAATCTTATTGTATCCTTCGGTGTTTCCACCTCCTCTTCTACGTCATACATAATCATGTCCTCATCTGAGGTGTCTTGAATAGGTGAACTTTTTCTCGGTTTATGGGGTGCCATTTTTATCTCTATTTTTTGTTTTCCAGTGTTGGATATGTTTTTGGTAGGACGCCTTTTTTTACGACGTTTTGAAGCCTGAGATACAGAAGTTGTATCTGTTGATGGTAAGTTATTGGATTCGGAGGTAGTAGCTATATGGTACTAGATGTTGTACAGGTGGGAGTTTCAACAACAGAAGAGGATTGAATAGTTGATTTGGAAGAGGACTCAATAGGTGAAAACATATTATTGGTGGTGGAAAGTACGTTATTAGATAGAAGAATAGGTGGCTGAGATTCTGACATAGTAACTGCTATTGAAGAGGTGGATGGCAAAGGATGTGCTTGCGTTGAAAATAATGTTGAAACCGGAGGAGTGGATATATTGGATGTGGAAGGGACGTTTTTCTGCAAAAGATTTGCTGGCTGAGAGTCAGCCATTGGAGACGTGGATGGCAAGAGATCTGCTTGAGATGAAGATGTAGAGACTAATGAAATAGATAGAGATAAATTTTGTTTCGGAAGTGAAGAAGGTTTAAGTAGTTTTAATGGTGGACATATAATTTTAGTGATATTTTCATCTGTCTGTGTCGAAGAGGATGTTATTGATGCTTTAACAGCTTGGGAGTATGTCTGTGATGAAAGAGGGGCTAATAACTTTCGGGCTTCTAAGTAAGTTATGTTTTTAGTAGTTTTAATTTCTTGTATTTGCTTCTCTGTTTTCCACTTTGGACAAAGTTTGGAATCGGCGGTATGGGGTTGAGGGCAATTAATACATTTAGGCTCTAGAGTGCAATCTATAGAAGAATGCCCCACAGATGCACACCTAGAGCACGTTAGTTGGCCGCGGCAGGAAGTTTGAGAATGTCCGAACCTCTGACACTTGAAACAGCGCAGAGGATTCGGTACATATGGACGGATTTTACAGTTTAGGTAACCAGCTTTTATTGTGGGCGGAAGTTTCGGGATATTAAATGTTAAAATTATATGTTTTGTAGGAATTATTGAAGCATCTTTTTTAATTGTGATTCTCCTGACCTTAATTACACCCTGTTTGGAGAATCCATCCAGGATTTCCGAATCAGGGGTGTTCAACAGGTCAGTTTCAGATATGACACCTCGGCAAGTGTTGAGTGATTTATGAGTACTTATTGATACGGATAAATCCAGAAAAGTTTTTGTGAGAAGAAAATATTTGGTTTGTATGGCAGAAAGTGTTTCAATTAGTAGATCACCGGATCGCAGTCTTTTAATAGATTTAGGGGATCACCACCTATTCCTACAAGAGCTTTGTGAATAGCAAAAGTTGATTTAGTCGACATTCCGTTGCTCGGTAAAGAAATCAGTAAAAATCTCGTATTAACTTAAATCTGATCAATGGATAGGGTGGGTAAAATAAGGCCTTTACCCGGGCACATCAGCATTGGATCCATAAAAGAAAACGGAAATTCATCTTGGCGTGCCTCCACCCACCACGGAGTCCAACAAGGGAGGCAGTGTGCCAGTCAACTGACATTTTTCAGGCTCGGCGCTTACCTGGAGTACACCCAGAATATAGTGCTACAGCATCTGGGCGAGGATCCAACGGGTAAACCCACCACCCCTTATCTGCAGCACTAACCCTAAAGCAATGTCTCTCCGGGGACACCGAAGAGAGGTATCACCAGCCGATTGACAGGAGCGGGCTCACTCCTGCCACCCGTCTACAGCGAAGCGTGGGCCAAAGGGAACGCAAATGTATCCCCAGGACACCATTTTCCTCCTTACGGGACGCCGCACACGTCAAACATGCGGGTCGGGAAACCAACGGTGTTAGTCGAAAACATATATATCAACATAAGCAAAATATTTAAAGAAACGTAAGAAAAAAAGAATTTAATTAACGCAATACAAAATGTAAACAAAAATATGTTATCAATAATGGATAAGTAATCAAATTAACTAAATATATATAAATTTCAAACAAGTGCATTTAATATTTTTTAATCTGTGATCTAGACGGTAAAGGAAGAAAAGGAGAAATTGAATGATAAGAATGAGGGTCGAAGATAGAAAAAGATCACTAGGGCACCTCGAGGACGTGACACCCGTATTAACCAAAGACAGTAAACCCCTTGGGAAAAGAAAAAGATCACTAGGGTACCTCGGGATTGTGACACCCGTACTCACCTAAAGAAGGTGAGCCCCCTGAGGGGATATGGTTCATTGCATCCCTGGTTTAAGAAAACCATGCTTCCCTAATATTCTTATCACACTTGTAAAGGTGGTGAGATGTGGAACACGCCTGCTTGGGTAACTTTCCTGGTACAACCACCGAGTGGCGTGCTCGTTATCATCCACAGCTCCATGCGTGATCAGCATGTCAAACAGTTCTTCGTTAGATTTCAAGTTCATCCTGCTACCTTTAAAAACTGAGTGCAAATGACAATTTCCAGCAGGATTGGTGTTGGTGAAACCTTCTTTCTGCGTTATGCATCGCAAGACTGCCTGAAGAAATATTCCAGTACGTAAAGAATTCCACGCAGCATCGTTGTTAGGCCTGCCAGACGACTTCTGATCGTTATTCTAAGCACCTGTTGTGAGCACCCTTTCAGTAAATGTTTTCTGACCTATTAATGCGTTGCTGTTTCTCTTTTCTTATTTCTCTATTTCTTTGCGCCATAGCTCGCAACTATGGCATTTCCGATCCTGTATTCCGATGTGATTCCGACTCATCTCTCTACCCCCTTCACACCCTGCAAGTTTCTTGGTCTGGTAGCAAATAACCCTGTATAGGTAAGACTTCTGTGGAGCCTTGATTCGGATTTTTTAAATGTATCATTTACAAGTAAACTTATTCATTTTCTAATATGTCACAGTACACAGGCATTTTATTAAAAAAAAGGTTATTTCAAATGATCGTCAATCTGTACATGTGGATTTATCAAAAATACTCATCGCTTTTTTTTTTACCGAGAACATATATAACCTCGTGCACCACAATGTATTACACAAGGGCATACAGAGAAGTAAGCGGGAAACACACATCACAAAGAAAAGGAGGATTACAACACAAACATCCATGCTTCCTCCGGGATTCGAACCCAGGCCATACAGCACCGCAGTCAGCGTCACTAACCACTATACCGGACCGACGGTTAATCCTCGCTCTTTGAATAAGATACAAAACTACGAGGTCAGTCGTGGCCGTGGTAGCCGAGTGGTCAAGGTACACATTTGTGGTTGGCGTGTCCGGAATTCGAGCCTAGTACCCATCGTGCAGAGGAGACCGATGCTCGTTAAATATGTACAGGCTCAAATATCTTTCTGTTGGTCTAATGTGGAAGTCTGGAGAGAGGTACCAGCTCAAGTGTCATCCCCGTCGCTTTACCATGGTTCAAAATTGCGCGATCCATCTCTAAAAGCCCTCGTGAACACACACACATCTCTATTAGGTATATTTACTACTACCTTCGATGGCGAGATTGAAGCTTTTGCAGTAGTGGTGGTTAGGAGGTGGTGTGTGGTGGTTAGTAGACGGGGTGGGTACCAGCTCAGGTGTCATCCTCGTCACTTGACCATGGTTCAAAATTGCGATGTCTCTCGTCAAAAGCTCTTGTGTATCTAAACAGTGCAACTTTAATATTTACTCACTCACCCATTACGACTGCATTGGTAATTTTGGTCCAAGGTCAAATAAAAGGTACACCTGCATCTCTAACTCCTCCCCACACAAACGTGAGGAATGTGAGTTCTGACAGATTTTATGGGCATTTTTAGCACCTTTACATGATGGATCTTCAGTACCAAAAGGATTCGAGTTCGAGACTTACTAGCATGAGTTCGTAACCATGAATACTTGTAATCACAAACTCAGAATCCTCAGGAATAGAACCCAAAAATTGAAATAAATGTCACATATAGCAAACACAGCATTCTAAGTGACCAAATATCCTAGCCAAAAGATGACGTGGTTTAAGCTTGGTTGAGGGAGTGTTTGTAAACGCCACACTATAAAGCAACAAGAGGGAAATTGGCGAGGAATTCGTAATTTTGACCCTCGGTCAACTGATCAGGACAACACCTGAGCTTCAGCCTTTTCTTTAAAATACGACACCACGCAACGGGAGAAAGTTTATCTTAGTTATAACGTGCATCAGCCCCTCTGAACTGTGGTTCTATAGTGGCCTTTAGACTAGAGCTAACTAAACGACAACTAAGAGTTACTAATCATAACCACAAGGCTACCTCAGCTACCAACATTGTTTATGCATAACTTAATATTCAAATAAATTATGTCACTGTGATTTTAACTAAAATGTTATGACTCAACAGTTCTTACTACCTAGAAATTCTATCTGTATGGAAGCACTTTATCAACCACCTAAATAACCAATTGAGAGGCAAACATATTCAAGTTTTGGCGAATTATTTCTGAAAGAGTATTTTTACGGAAATCCTGCATAAGTTTACAAGGATTAAAAAACAAGTAAATCACATTTCAATATCGAAGTGTTACAAAATTTAGTCGTATTTCAAAACCGACAAAAATGAAGCTGATAGAAGATTTCAATACCGTACCATCACTTGTTTTTATAGCTATGACTCGAATCGTTATATGGGCATGGAATCTCCCTGATATCGTGCGTTCCATAAGTCAGCTCTTAGACACCTTGGGTGAAATACGAGTGGAAAGAATGTGGAAAGATATCGTAGATCAAGTACGCGTAATCGTTCTAACTGTTGCGGACATTCCTGAAACTTTAAGGAGTGAATTGGACGCTGTAATCCTCCCAGTAGGACTTCATATAAGGCAAATGAGAACATTTGTGAGTTACTCTCCTTATTCCCCAAGCTCTTTTTTCGAGTTTCCAGTGAATTGTTGGACTTCTTATGGCACTGTGGATACAACGCGACTAGATGAGTTACTGGTGCGAGACGAGAGAAGGCTTATTGGCTTCAGATACGCCTTGGCTTGTCATGACTGCTTCGAGGATATCGTAGAAGAACTATTTCACGAATTAACACCTACACAAGTACTTTTTCTGCAAATGCAAACACAGACAGAATTGTTAAGTTATTGGACTCATCGCGTGACGAACGATTTGTTTAACTTCGTGATTTTAAATACTCCTCTTGATGTTGGTAGAGGGCCAAATGTAGCTCATAAATTGGCATTCAAATATACTTTGAGAGATGGAAGCAAGACAGGAATCCGATATTTTCTCGATACCTTGCCATTCAATGAATTTGAATATGTCTCAAATTCTTTCCTATTCTACCTTGAGGAAAGACCAATTACGCTTTTTAATAGGCCGCGTTACCTTCCAATACCGCCTAAAGAACACTACAGTGATTCAATGTACTTTCTACTCTCAACATTCAAGGAAGAACAGCGAAATAACATTTTACCAGGACATCATACTGCCGTCATGCTGAATTTTTTAATGTATCCCTTTTATGGTTTGTTTAGTAGATACGGAAATATCTGGAGGAGCAATTTTTCTCTGGAATGCTTTTATTACCTACTAACAGAAATTGCGAAGTTGCAATCCTTAAACACTAATTTCTTGGATTATCGCCTTTTTGCGGATTTGTGGAGCATTTGCCCTCTAGAATACAAAATTTTTATTACGAACCATGATATTGAAATATATGTTGCCACGGGTGACCACTCAGCGCATTTCATGCTCGAATTAATAAGAGATTTAGAAGAAAGGTGAAATTATATATATATAACATGAAAAGCTTAGCAATTTCTAATACTAATGCACTCGAGAAGGGATAATTAATCTTTTCATTCCTCCAAAATGTGTAATTAGACATTTAACTTTGCATACTAAAAATGCCAATTGGTATATTGTGATTATGTGGTGGCACATTAACAAATCTTAAATTGAAGAATACTCATATTGAAAAATAAATTTCATTTTCTTTGCTGATCCTGAAAATTTACGCAGAAGCTTTTCGGTTAGATGGAAAAACTTTCCGCTTAAAGATCTTATTTGTCAAATGTCTCGAATTATTTAAAATTGGAAAGCTATCTCATTAGGACGTACTTTATATGGATCTTTATTTTGATTATATTTTCGACTTAACATCAAATAAATAAAAGCTCTAACTAGTTTTCGTTTGATGCCGAAAAATGTTTTTAAAAGCAACAATATTTGTATAACTTAAAATTATCCTTTTACTTTAAGATAAATATTTTTTGAGCATTTAATTGCGATCATTGTATCTTTTTTTTCCCTATGGATTCTCGAATTATTTCGTGTGTTACTCTTATGAAAAGTGCAGATTTGATTGTGTGGTTCGGTTCTTGTTTAATTTTTCAGAGTGATTCAAAATTACAGCTCTGGCAATTTTTTTAAAATAATGTAGACATACTCAAAGATTTAACTTTTCCCAGTTACTCAATGGATGAATTTTACCATCTACAATAATAGATTATCATGAAGAAATTTAATTTCATCGTTTCGAAGTTCTTACGAAATTTGTCGATGACAAGCTTGGAACAGCTTCCGAGAATCAGCTTGATTTCAGAAACTATTTAGTTATATTTTTTGGAAAGTGAGCGGATATTTTCAATTTGGCTTGAAATTCTAGAGCGCTTAAATTGTGCATGTTGAAACTGTATAAAGGTGCGGGGCTATTCACTTTGTTAGAACTATTTCCTATAGCTTGTTATATAGCCACATCTTCTGAAAATTATTCATGCTTTGCTTCCTGAAGCTTAAGATTTAACATATATTTATTTGTGCTTACATTTTATTCTCTTATCTAAATGTAGTGTTGTTGGTAATGCGACTATTTGTTGAATGCTTTTTGTTCATTTCTACTCTAATCCTTACAATTTTTATCATTAATTATAGAACTGTATAATGTTTTATCTTTCTCCGGTATGGAGTTTCTTTCACTAATAAAATTATTGTTACACGATGTGTCAGTTTCAAGTGTAATTGTATTTACTCTGAAGCCTATAGGTCATTGTAGCCTAGTGTTTAGGTCACGAACACGTGGCCGGATTTTAGTGTCGCCAAAGAGGGGAGCCGATACACGCTAAATCTGTCAAGGTATTCGGTGCCTTGTGGGTGGGACTCCACATTGTGGTGGGATAGTTAGGAAAGAGGGTATCAGCTCAGGTGTCAACCTCACAACTTGACAGACTCAGAAGTACAAGATTTGTTGCCAGTAGCCCTAGTGTTGCTTCATAATACGACTTAAATATAACTCTCCCTGGAGCCTACAGAAGGCATAATAAACGTAATGAAACAAAGATGGGTTTGCCAAAATGAGATCAATAGTTGCAGAAGATGTGTATACTTGTCCTCGGTAGTAGTTCGGATCTAGCTAAAGGTTCGAGGTAATTTACACCAACCCTTTATGCAGCTGAATGAGAAGATCTAGAATTTAAATTTTAGCCAACTTCACCTTTTTGCGTGCTATAGTAATTTCAGATAACATTAATAGTGAAACAATGATAATTATGCGCGATTGTTGTGACTGGGTTCCCTTCGCGCACATTTTAAACTTGTTACAACTGGATAAATATGTTAAAGTACTTAAAGTATGTGACTACCTTCGGAGCACTTTTTTTAAATGTATAAATTTCATCTAAACACCTTTTTTATTTGAAATGAGGCTTAAAACTAGAAATTCAAGTATAATTTCCACAAATTAAGAAATAACTTTGGATATATTGGGAATTTTGAATGCAATTTTAGTGAAAAATTACAGTTACGGTAAACCTTGTATTGGAAATTCTTATTAATTCATTCAAAAAATATTTATACAGTACATAAATATTATCCATGCTTAGAGCTATAAGATTTTTAATACATTTGAAAGTTTTTGAAATGTCATTTTTAGTGCTAGAGCTCAATTTTTATATAAAAAAACTTATGTATTTTATTGCACTTCTGGTAAAAAAAAATATAATATGCACAGAGATTAGATCATATCCTATACTGGAGATAAAAGTAAATGGAACATTTTCTGAAAATTTCAATTCAATATCTTAAAATGAAATCCTGCAGTGAACTTTACCGTGAAGCAAAAAATTAAAACAGTTTCTCAGAAAATGCATTTAAAAATTATAAACAGCATAAAAATTCTTCTACCAATTGTACATTTTTAAACTCACTCTATTTGTAGGTCAAGATCTGTTTAGCTTCATGTTTAACTAATTTGGACGTTTTTTTAACATTTCGCAGTTTTCTAGAGTTTTATAGACTACTAACTGTTACCCGCCCGCTTCGCTGGGTATTTCATGATGTTTTATAAATTTTTACTGCTTATATATATGTATAAATTATTGATATCTAAGTCCTAGCATTAAGAATTCGATTGTATTGAAAAATATACTTATACATGTAACTGTCGCTGTTGATAAAAAAAAAAGGGCAGAACTCATCTAATTTGTATTTTCTAAAAATCTCTAAAATTGAAGCATAGAATGTTTGCTCTTTAGTAACTCAAAAACCAAGTGGATTCCCGCAAAACAATTTTCGGTGGATCTCTACTCCGTAAATTGAACATGCAAACCAAATTTCAAGTCTAAATTTAATAGAAAAAACAAAAGTTTTACCATCAATATCCCGTAATCCCGTTGAGAGCCGTTTTCCAAAATAACCGCTCTTAGTGGATTTCAATTAGACAAAAGAAAAATGCAAACCAAATTTCATTATTATAGCCCTTGTAGCTCGAAAAAAGTAATTTTTTTTGTCAATACGTCCCAGTAACCCCCAGCACCCCCAGAACTTGATTTGCTTAAACTACATTCTTAGTGGATCCCTATTCAACAAAAGAAACATGCTTAACAAATTTCAAGTATATGGGTCTAACAATTAAAAACAGGAATTCTTTTCTGTAACTCCTCTTGACCCCTCGCAACCAACCTTAGGGGTCAATTTTCATTTTACTCTTTGTTAGAGAACTCTGTTCCATGAAAGGAACATGCCTACCAATTTTCAAGCAGGATGATCAAATAGTTTAAAAATGGAAATATTTATCGATTACGCCTCTTAATCTCCCGAAATTAAACTTAGTAGTTGATATTAGCGAAACCCATTTTGTAGCGGTTCTCTACTTTACGAAAGAATCTGCTTATCAAATTTCAAGACTGTACGTCTAACAGTTTAAAAATGGGGTAATTGTCTATAACGCCACTTGAGCCCCGCAACGCCATTTCTGGGTCTGTTTTCACAAAACCCATTTTGTAGGGGAATTGCACTCTATGAAAGGAATCTGCTTAGCAAAATTTGAAGACTGTGCGTCCAATTAATAAAAAAGGCGAAAAAATTATCAATAGCGCCCCTTGAACCCGCAACACCACCTAGGGGTCGATTTTCACAAAACACATTTTGCAGTGTATTTCTATCCTATGAGAGGAATCTGCTAACCAAATTTCAAACTGTGAGTCTAATAGTTTAAAAAAAGAAATAATTATTTATATCTGCCCTTAACCCCCCGCAACACCCCTTGGGGTCAATTTTCTCCAAACCCGTTTTGTAGCGGATATTTACCCATGAAAGAAACATTCCTACCAATTTTCAAGCAGGTAGGTCAAATAGTTTAAAAACGAAAATATTTATCTCTTACGCCACTTATTCCCCTGCAACGTCACTTAGAGGTCTGTTTTCACAAAACCTTCTTATAGCTGATCTCTACTCTATGAAAGAAATCTCTTTATCAAATATAAAGACTGTGCGCCTAATAGTTTAAAAATGGAAATAATTATCTATAACGCCCCTTAAGTCCCCTCAACGCCACTTGGGGGCAATTTTCACGAAACCCATTTTTAGCGTATCTCTACCCTATGAGAGGAATCTGCTTACTAAGTTTCAAGACTGTACGTCTAATAACTTAAAAATAGGAATCTATAACGCCCTTAAACCCCCGCCCCGCAACACCCTTGGGGTCAATTTTCCCAAAACCATTTGTAGCGGATATTTACTCCAGGAAAGAAACTTACCTACCAATTTTCAAGCAGGTAGTGAAGTAGTTTAAAAAGGATATATTTATCTATTACGCCCCTTAATCCCCCGCAACGCCACTTAGAAGTCTGTTTTCACAAAACCCATTTTGTAACTGATCATTATTCTACGAAAGGAATATATATATCAAATTTAAAGACAGTGCGTCAAATAGTTTAAAAATGGAAATAATTATCTATAACGCCCCCTAAGCCCCTGCAACGCCACTTGGGTCGATTTTCAGCAAACTCATTTTGTAGCGATCTCTACTCTCTGAAGGAATCCGCTTACCAATTTCAGATTGTACGTCTAATAACTTAAAAATAGAATTTATAACGCCCCTTAAACCCCGCCCCCGCAACACCCCTTGGGGGTCAATTTTCCCAAAACCCATTTGTAGCGGATATTTACTCCAGGAAAGAAACTTACCTACAATTTTCAAGCAGTAGGTGAAGTAGTTTAAAAAGGATATATTTATCTATTACGCCCTTAATCCCCCGCAACGCCACTTAGAAGTCTGTTTTCACAAAACCCGTTTTGTAACTGATCATTATTCTACGAAAGGAATCTATATATATATCAAATTTAAAGACTGTGCGTCAAATAGTTTAAAAATGGAAATAATTATTTATAACGCCCCCTAAGCCCCTGCAACGCCACTTGGGGTCGATTTTCAGCAAACTCATTTTGTAGCGGATCTCTACTCTTTGAAAGGAATCCGCTTACCCAATTTCAAGATTGTACATCAAGTAGTTTAAACATGGAACAATTATTATTAAAGCCCTTAACCCCCCGTAACGCCCCTTGCGTTTTGAATTTCGGAAAATCCTTTCTTAGCTGATGTCTACTCTATCAGAGGAACATGTCTACCAAATTTCAAGTCTGTAGGTTGAATAGTTCCAGAGATTTCGTGGTCAGTCAGTCAGTCAGTGAGTGAGTCGCTTTTCTTCTTTATATATATAGATAACAATTGTCCTTTTTAGTGAAATTTTGATGAAAAATTGCAGTTCCACAAAATTCTAATAAATGTATTCCAATAATATTTATACAGTACGTGAATAATATCTTTATTTGTGTTAGGAATTAAAGGATTTGTAATACTTTTGAAAGTTTTTTAAATATGCCATAATTTATGCAAAAACACGATTTTTTAAAAAATTAATGATTTTTTTTTTCATTTAAAAGCAATAAAGTACATAAATATATACAGATTAGATTTTGAATCTTAACAGATTTTACGGGGAAAAAAAACATTTTCTGAAAATTTCAAATCAATATCTTAAAAATATTTTGTTTAGAGATCTTCTGGTTTTGTAAACTCCATTTCCGGTTTACTAATTATGCTATAACTTTGCTTGTAAATATTTTAAAAATAGTGTTTTTGGAATCTTAAATGCATCGACTATAAAATATAAGCATAAAAGAAATTTCGAAAATATTCACCAAAATGGCGAATTTTGGGTAATCACATACCTATTCACATAATCTATGTACCTTCTTCAGCTAGGTCATAAGCTAATAATTATATTAGACTGTTATTTTCGATCTCAAGAGTAAAATATTGTATGGATCTCTACGGTTGTGGTTCAGGTGCTAGTTTGATATCACGGGGCAAGACGCCAAGTTGTTTTACGTTCACCAAGGTGGGCGATAACATTACAATGTGGTTGGCTACCTTGATAGCGTCTGGTGATGTGGTTGCCGTGGGGAAAACGTATATTAGAATTTTTATATTTCAGACGATTTTAATTCGATTTTTTAAAAAATTTAACCATTTTCATTCCATTTGAATTAATAAAATAATATAAAAATACAATTATTATGTTTTCATGTTCGTTATTTATATTACTTTTTTATTATAAATAAATAACACAATAATGTAATAATTAATGTAATAATGTTGTAATAAGTATTGTAATAATGATGAAATAATTAATGTAATAATAGTGTAATAATATTTCTAATTGTTATATACGAGTATTCTTATGTATATTTTTTTATATTACAATACAGTGATTATATATATTTAATAGTAAGCATAAAAAATATTCATCTAGTTTGATTTAATAATAATTTTTATAAATAATTATTAATAATCATAACTTAATAGTTATTATAAAAAAAAAGAATAATCACCATATTATAACATAATTTAATATATTACAAGTTTATTATTATATACTGCATATTATTATAATAGTACATGTACCTCTCTCTCTCTCTCTCTTTTTATTATATTATATAGATATTCATTATTTATTGATTAATCTTGGTTATATCCTCAATCTCTTCCTATATTCTTCATTTGAATTACACTTCGTTTTTTAAAACAATTCTTCAAAATTAACTTCCTGACAATTTGTAACCTCAAGGCCGCCATTTTGGATTATATTCCAGCGACAAGTGGTACTTTACGTGATTTCTTTATCGCCTTGCCCCGTGATATCGAACTAGTTTCAAAATCTGTATCGGTAATTACATACTATTGCAACCATACCAACTTTCAAGATAACTAACTTAATTCGCAACCCCGATTTCACATGTATTGTAAGCGCTGAATTGATTACCAACCAATATGGTTTATTTAATATCTCTTCACTTGCCGCCATTTTTATCCTAACCGTTCATTGATATGGCAAACTCGAATACTAATATACGAATCTTGGATTTACCGAGTACTTATGTATAGTTATATCATTAATTTTATTTAACTATTATATATAATACTGAAATATAAACTAATGATGAAATTTAAAGAAAAATATAAAATAATCTTTTCGTTTATTTATACTTAGTATTTTTCGCCTAGTATTTTTCAACTACTCGCTCCACGTTCACCAAAATGAGCGATAATACAATATGGTTACCTTAATATTTTTATCGTTTGGTAATGTGGTTGCCATGGGGATAACGTATTTTTACCCTATTAATATTTCAGACAATTTTAATTAGATTTCTTTAAGGATGTAACCATTTTCACTGCAATTGTTCTTCAATTTAGCTGCTTCAGTCAGAAACTTGCAGTTTTTGAAATGTTGCAAGTTATCAGCAATTATTAATTGATATCCATTATTAATTTTAATATATATTATCAAATCTTTTATTTTTCATATAATTATATAGTACAATTTTTATATGTAATAATTATTATCACGTTTTATTTATTATTATTAATTATTTTAATAAATTACTTCTTTTAACTATTTATTTATATTTTTTATACATTTTATTACCTTTTATTTATAACTGTGTTATTGTTTACAAAAGTATTATATATAATTATTACATTATATGAATATTATTATATATAATAATTACTATTAAAGTATACCGTGATTATTATATATTTCAAAGTATACATATTAGTATGTATAATTATATTATATCAATATTAATTATTGATTATTTTCAATCCATTCCTGTATTCTATATTTGAAATGTATTTCAATATATTTCAAAACAGTTCTTTAAAATTATTTTCCTGACGATTTGTTATCGCTAGGACGCCATCTTGGATCTCATATTACTTGATAACAAGTTCTGGTTGTGTGGCTCGATTAAGGAATCGCGCCAAAAATTGCTTGGTACGTAGCATTCATATATCAAATTAGTTTCATTTAAACTCATTTTCCTACCTTTATGTTCTCTTATAGATATTCAACCCAGGTAAAAAGTTTTTTAAATCACCTTTAAATAGTTTTTAATGGTTTTTTTAAAAATGTTTTGTTGAATTTTGTGAAGTGTTCTCGTAGCGTTAGTCTCAAAATTCAACTCAAAAAGCAAACATGCACTCGTTCCAATACGTTTCTCTGGTCACTTTCATTTGATAAATTATAATTTAAAGTTTACATTTCAAGATCAATCAAAAAAATTGAAACATGTATTGTAATACGGATAAACTAATAACAAGTGTAAGACAATCTTTGGAATTTTATGTATTGTTACTTATTTATTTTACAAATGCCACACTCTACACACAACCCCTATGCCATTAGTGTATGTGCTCTCCAATATTTTTCGACAATACAGTTTAAACATTTTAGAACATACGCGAGTTCAAATGTTGAGTGGTCACATGCTGACCAGAGTCAGAGTACAGTTCGGTGAGTTGGCGATACCAATTCTGTAGATGGAATCTCATTCAGTCTTGTCCTGTCAAAAGTCTGAAACGAACAACAGCAACTTTTCAGGAAGCCAGGACGGGTTCTCGTTCAAGATTGCCCAGTTTTAGCCTTTGCCATATATCCGCAGTTTCCATTTTAAAATTATTCTCAAGGGTCGTATTATCAAAATTCTTAAGGAAATTAATGGTTGAAATTCTCGCAGGTCTTTGAATCCCAAAGGCTCCTATTTAGCAAGAAAGGCAACTTGCTCATTCCCAGCAATGTGAAAATCAGCCGGTATTCCCTGAAAAGAAATTTTATGAAGAAAATCTTTTAAGAAAACGATCTGCATTTGCAAATTTTTTGAGAATTACAGAGGTAATTTTGAGATAAAGCTTATAATGCCGATTTAGAGTGGGAAAAGATTACGGCCATGTTACACTCAGAATTTATTGGCGATAGTTGCTCAACAGCTACTGCAATAGCTTCAATCTCGCCATCGAAGGCTGTAGTAAATATACTAAATGGGGTAGGTAAAAGCTAAAGAATTTTCAAAAAAGATACCGGTTCCACAGCACCATGATCTATGGTGCTGTTTAGAAAGGATCTATTATTTAGAAGGGAGCCACGTCAGTAAAAACTAATGTAATACACTATTTGGCCAAAAGTATCCGGACACCCAGTGGTACGGACTTAGAGTGTCCTGAGGCACATATTAATATGATGTTGGTCCCCCTTTTGTGTGGATGACAGCCTGCACACGTTTGGGAAGACTTTCCACCAATTTTTGATAGGTGACCATAGGAATTGGCTTCCAGGCGTCCATCACAGCTGAAGTGAGTACTTGCAGTGAGGTTGGTCGATTTGACTGGTTACGTAATCTGCGCTCTAATTCGTACCAAAGGTGTTCTATGGGATTTAGATCGGGGCTCTGAGAAGGCCAGTCCAGTTTTTGAACATCCATTTCGTCAAACCACGTCTGTGCAAGCTTCGATGTGTGAATGGAGCAGTTATCCTGCTGGAAGAGAAATGGGCCTTCCCGAAATATTGCCATAGAGTTGGGAGTGCAGCATTGTCCAGAATATCCACATACATCTCAGAGTTCATGCTTCCAATCACAGGAACTAACGGATCCAAGCCCAAACCACGAGAAACACCCCCATACCATTATGCTTCCACCTTCAAACTTAACAGTCGACACAGTGCAGTCACAAACGAAACGTTCGCCGGGCATCCGCCAAACCCATACGCGTCCATTTGACTACCAGACTGTAAAGCGAGATTCATCACTCCAAAGAACAGTTTTCCACATGTCCTCAGTCCAATGACGGTGAGCTCTACATAATTGCAATCGATGCTTCGCATTCTGTGGAGTGATGTTTGGCTTGTGAGCGGCTGCATGACCATGGGATCCCAAGTTTTTTAACTCTCGACGGACAGTCCTGCTGCTAACACTAACTCCTGATGAACTTTGGAAATCCTGAGAAATTTCCACCAACGAGAGGACTAGTGATTTTGTTTCATTTCCCTTTTCAGAGTTCTGCGGCTGCGTTCACCAAGTATTTTCGGCCTACCGGTTCGTGTTTCTGCCGTTTCACTGCCTCGACGTTTCCACTTCACAATTACATCACTCACAGTATATTTAGGCTTCTGTAGAATGTCCGCAATCTCATGAACTGATTTCCCACAAAGGTGGCATCCCACTATACTGCCACGATCAAACTCACTAAGCTCTTTTGACTTACTCATTGCCTCACAAACGCATAAATACAACCTGACAAACCAATTCCAACACTTTTATAGCTTCCAATTACGTATCAAATTGCGTCACTCGCCAGAACCACTTTTTTAAGAGGTGTCCGGATACTTTTGGCCAAATAGTGTATGTGGTTCCACATTTTTTATGTGGCCGTGGTAGCCAAGTGGTCATGGCTAGCGTATCATGAGTTTGAGCCCAGTACCACTGAAGACCTACCGTGTTGGGAAGTGATGCACGTTAAATCTGTCGAGAGCTGAACAGTGGGACCGTTAATATTCCCTCACTCACCACATTTTTTATACTTCTACACAGAAGTTACCTGAGCATATAGTGAACCTAATTTTTTTCTAAGTAATGCCTAATTTTGAAAAAATAGTTTTATTCTTAGAAAAGGGAACGATTACAAAAGAACAAATTTCTATAATTATTTAAAAGAATTATAGTAAAATCTTATTTAAAAAAGTTAACTTTTTGTTTTGTGTATTCTTTTGTATCCGAGAGAAAATATATTGCATATTTAAAAGATACTTGCCTCATATCTGGTACCTATCCATGGGTATGTATTATGAGATCACAAAAATAAATTAAAGAGAAAAAAGCCTTTTGAGGTAAAAAATAACTTTAGAATTTTTTAACAGAAAGACAAAACTGTCATTATTAAACACAACAAAAATCTAAACTCTTTAAAGATTTTACAAGATATGTCACAAAAACATTTTTAATTTTTCCATTGTACTTTTTCGAGTTTATTTTGGTATCGAGTATAGCATATTTTGATAATACTGCAAATAGACAAATTTTAAGGCTTCTTAAAACTACGAGGATTATAAAGAATTTTGGCTTTTAACAATGTGCGAAATACTCTTATATTTAATAACTTACTTTTTTAAAAGCAAGATATATTTTTTTCAATGGTATTAATGGTGAAATTCTTTTTACTGCTTCAAAACGTCAACTTGTAGACCAAATTTTAATGTCAAACCCTCCATTTTTTAATCCCCTGTAATCAGTTTTCCCCCAAAATTTCCTTCGGGAGGTATTTATTTCTATTTACATCTACATGTTTGGACATTTATATATGCTGTAAAATCGCAAAATATATTAACTCAAACCACTTTAATCTTATTTTTCATGAAGTAAGCAAAACCTGAAGTTGAAATTAGTGACTTAATAGTAGTGTGCTAATAGTGATTTAATAGTTGTATATGTGTAAATATCTCCATGCATGCACACATAAAATAATCAACCGTTTGAAAAAGAGGTATGAACATGAATTTCTTTTGTAGGAATGCGTGAAATTCTTTTAAGATGTATGAAACACATTCTTCACATAGCATGCGGAGTGTACTTACAAAAAGCAAACATTAAGAGGTTTTTGAGTTCCTCAATTATAAAATAAAAAATAGTGTAAAAACTTAAAAATTGAAAATTAAACTAAAATTTTTCCATTCCGTTAATTATTATGCCTAGTTATATGCAATAAAAAAAAATGTCTTTTTTTAATACTTCGGGGGGAAAAATTGACTGCGTGAGTGATTTGGGGGTTTATTGGTGCAAGAGCCGATTTCGGCTATACTGCGCCAAACATTTGTTTTAATATCTGTGGTATAGACGGGAAGAGAAAGAAAGAATGAATTGAATGACAAGAAAGAGGGTCGAAAATAGAGAAGGATCACTAGGGTACCCCGGGTTCGTGAAGCCCATGTTTACCAAAGACAGTAAACCCCGTGGGAAAAGGAAAAGATCACTAGGGCACCTCGGGATTGTGACACCCGTACTCACCTAAAGAAGGTGAGCCCCCTGAGGGGGGGATTGACTGCTTAAGGCCAGGTTGGGCATTAAGTCGATCGCGATCGACCGGTGCACCACCAAAACATTTTGGGGTGACCGCTTTTACTAAGACCTGATACTCATTCCATCATACAAAAGTCCAGAAATATCGTATTTATTCGAATCTAAGCCACCATTCTAAGCATCACTCCAAATTCTCAACAAGATTTTGTGAAAATTGAAAAATAATCGAAAATGGTTTATATCGAGATCCAATTTTACGAAATTAAAATTAATTTAAAAGGAAAACTAATAAGAAGACAACAATTAAATATTTTATCAATATTATAAACTTTTAAATACATGCATAAAGCTGCAATTGCTTTAAATATCCCATCCAGCAATTTTTTTTCCCTTCAATTCTAAGTCACACCCAATTTTCAGTAGCATTAACATTGGGGGGAAAAGTGCTGCTTAGATTCGAGTAAATATGATATTTTAAAAAATACGGAGGAAAAAAATTTGAATCATAAGAGAAAATTTCGTAGAATAGAAAATGCACTTCACTATTTGGAGGTAATTTTACGAAGAAAATCATAAAATGTTCTTGGTTCCAGGAAAAAGTTCGCTGAACATAGAGGTTCGTAAAATGGGCATCCGATTGTATTGTATACTTTCTTTTAGCACCCCTCACCTACGCCACTGGGTGGACAGCAACACCTTGAAAAAATTTGAAGTAGCTCGTACCCTGGAAACGTTTGCCACCCCTGGCTTAAGGGATTAAACGCAGACTGATTTTTTTTTTATTTCTACTCTTCCCTTGCATAAGCTGGTAATGACTTCAGCAGCCACCCAGCCAGTATAAGGGCTATGACACTCGGCTTATAATCGAATGGTCTCGGGTTCGAATCCCGAATAAAGCATGGATGTATATTCGGGAAAGGAAATCGGACATTCGCCTGAAATGGATTCCCGTCTCGAATGGAAAGCAGCGCACCCCTTCTGTTCAATGCTGGGGTCATCGTTTGTAATAAAGCCTATTTTCTTCTGTGATTGTATTGTATATTTGTATTCATCTATCTCTCGTCTTTCATATGAATCTCAGGATGAAAGCAATACAACAACAATGACTTCTACAAATTTCTAGCGAAATAAACATCCTACACATTTCTGGTTTTTTTCATAAACCTTTGTTTTTATCACCAAATTTGGTGACTTGGCGATATCGGTTGATCAAACTAGTCGCCAAAATCTGTCTTATTTACAAATAATATTTCTTATTCCGCAAACGATCTTTTTTAATTACAATATTGTCTGAAAGGGTAAGCAAACAGAGTCCGAAATTTCTGAAGCAATATGTCGAAACATTTTTTTTTTTTTTCAAAAAGAAAGCTTTGTCTTATTTTCAATAATTAAATACTATTATATTTCTAAAGGATGATTTATTTAACAGAGCTAAATGAACAAAATAAATGAGTTTTTCAGTTAAGTGGAGGGAGTAATACATGTGAAAAAAAACATGACGTAGCTGTGAAAAAAACCTGGATTTGAGATTTTCTCTTTATTTAATATTTATACGAAAATATATATAAAAAGTCAATTTTTTAAATAAAATACAAATAATAAACACACAAATTGAGAGAGTGAAAATTAACGTCACACTCTTTAACTACTCGAGGGCTTTCGGCGACTGACCTCGTAATTTTGAACCACGGTCAAGTGACGTAGACGATACCTGAGCTGGCAGATAATCTCCTAACTACCACACCACACCAACGAGAGGACGTTTGAGCTCTCAACAGATTTAATATGCAGCTCTGCCCTACACGGTCGATCTTCAGTGGTACAAGGCTCGAAACTACGACATGCCTGCACACAAATTGAGATAGGTACAGAGAGCACAAAAAGTGTATCATGCCCTCTCGTGACTATCCCCTCTCAGAAATAACTCAAGGGCACACACAGCTTTTTTATTACATTATTACATATTATTTATTTACTATTATGTTATATGTGAGTATTATACACTCACTTCCAAAAGTTAAGCACGAAGATGTAAAATGCAAAAATAATCAACAAATACTGCTTTGATTGACACAAAATTTGGCAGTAAAGTAGCAAATATATTTACACATAAAACAAAATTAATAATTTTACACAGAAATGAAAACAATATTAAATTTTTGTGAGTTATCAGATAATGTCATACTGGAGACTTAAACAGAATTATGTATAAAGTGAAAATAAACAGCATAAAAGGAAAAATGGACATTAATAAGGTATGCGATCCCCCCCCCTCATCTGTATGCAAAGTTTACACCTTCTGACCATGCTTTCAATTAGGTGGTCAACCTCCGCAGAATTAAGCAGTCGCCATTCTTCTTGTAGAGCAGTTTCCAGCTCAACAAGAGTGGCTGAAGGTGGGAAACGTCAAGATACAGCACGGCCGAGAGCCTCCCAAAGATCTCTCCAGGTAGTCATCGACGATGTCAGCTCTATGGGGACGTGCGTTATCGCCCATTAAAAAAAAGTAAGGCCAACTGCTGCAGCGTACAATCTCACAATGGGTTCTAGGACTTCATCTCGATACCGGACATCCGTCACACCCGTTTAAAGACACCAGTTTAAAGATGTGCAGGTCGGTGCGATATCCTAATGAAACGCCATATCCTTATACGCTTGTCATCTGGCTTCAGAGCAAATTTTGACTCATCAGTAAAGATGACATTGCCCCAGTCAGGCACAGTCCAATTGCCATATTCCCGGCACCACTTTAATCGTGCCCCTCTTGATTGGACGGATTGAGGAATACAAACTCGAAGTACCTGGGCATACAGTCCATTCATATGTAATCTTCGGCGTACAGTAGCTGCAGATATAACCTTACCAATGGACGCTGTAACCATAGATGTCCACACATGTGGAGGTCACTCTGCAATTCCGCTTGGCTACAATAGCAATATATCGATCTTCCGCGGGGGTTGTAATCCTTGGGCGACCGCCTTCGGACAACTGTCTGTGTGGTTTGGAATTGTTTCCATAAACGTGAAATTACAGAATGATGAATGCCGAAGAAAAGAGCAACATCTGCGATCGACTGTCCTGCTTCAATGCGCTCCACAGCACGCCAGCGCTCAGAATCTTTCACTCGTTTTCTGGGAGTCATAGAAACACGTATGTCTTGAAAACAAATTGTACGAAAGTTTTAAACACCTTCTATTAGCACTTACAAATCAACTTCTGTAACACTTCATAAAGCTGGCTTCTTATAAGACTGCCCTTTTTGCATATTTCTTGACATGAAAGCACGATTAGCTGTTACCTAACATATTTGTATACTTCCATCTACCTCTGCAGCGAATTGCATCCTCTTCAATTCTGATTTGCTTCCGGAAATTAGCATTTCCCTCTCCATGCTTAACTTTTGGAAGTGAGTGTATATTACATTTATTATTATATTATAAAGGATAATTATTATTAAATTATATTATATTGTTATATTGTATAAAAAACTGTGTGTGCGTGTCAGCTCCGGACTTTTTTTAAAAACTTTTGCTGCTTTCTGGAGAGTTTTATAGGTTATAACAATTGTCATTTTAAGTGAAGGTTTAATGAAAAATTACATTTACAGAAAATTCTAATTAATGTATTCAAATAATATTTATACAGTACGTGAATAACATCTTTATATGTGTTAGGAATTAAAAGATTTGTAATACTTTTGAAAGTTTTTTAATTGTACCTAATTTTATGCAAAAACACGATTTTTTAAATAATTAATGATATTTTTTTCATAAAAAAACCAATAAAGTACATAAATATATATAAAGAGATTAGATTTTGCTTCATAACACAGATATAATTAAATAAAAGATGTTCTGAAAATTTCAATTCAATATCTTAAAAATATTTTGAGTAGGGACGTACTTCCGGTTTTGTAAACTTTCATTTCCGGTTTACTAATTATGCTATAACTTAGCTTCTAAACATCGTAGAAATAAAACTAGAGTGTTTTTGGAATCTTAAATGTATGGGCTACAAAATAAAAGCATAAAATTACTTTCGAAAAATTTCCGTAAAATGACGAATTTTGGGTAGTCACATACCTGAAGTATCAACTAAGACCGGTTAACCAACAGGACAGTTATCAGACTGACTTGATTTTAAATAACGACCAACTCGGATTCAATACGAGGAATATTGATGACGGATCGCCTAATTTTTAGCCAAAGTCAAGTAATACAGACACTGCCTGCACCGTCACCCCACTCTCCAAACTTTCTCCCCACACCAACGTGAGGAATATGAGCCAAGAAAGATTTAATGTGCATTAGCACCTCTAGACGTCAGGACTACTGTACTACAAGGTCTCGAACTCCAGATTTACCAGCCATGAGTTCATAAATATAATTATTTGGAAACCAAGGGCTCATAAACATCAGGAATAGATCTCAGGATTCCAGTAAAAGAACAAATATTAACATCCCACAATTTAGCTACACGGGGTTATTGCCGATGGAACTTGAAATTTTGTACGAAGTTACAAATGACGACGATGGCATCTGTGCTGACACCCCTCTCTGGAATTCCGAGTGAGTGAATATGAACGTCGCACTTTTCAGCTACACGAGAGCTTTTGGCGATGGACCTCGTAATTTTGAACCATGGTCAAGTGACCAAGACGTTACCTGAGTTCACACCGCCTCTCCTAACTACCACACCACACCAACAGGAGGATGTTTGAGCTCTCGACAGAGTTAACGTGCATCGCTTGCCTATAGTGTTTTAGTGGTACTGGGCTCGAACTCATGACATGCCTGCCATGATCCGATACCTTGACCACTAGGCAACCGCGGCCACCCTTAATTCCGAACCTCATCAACGGGAGGATATTTGAGATTCGATATGTTTAATGTACATCGAACCCTCTTCAAGGCGGGTCTTCAGCAGAATCAGGCTCGAACTCATGACACACCGGCCATGTATCTATTAGCTTGACCACTAGATTACCACGACAACCTCAGGATTCAGGATTACATAAAACATAACCACTTCAGCATCCGAATATCGTGGTCAGAAAATTACATTGTTTATCCGTGAGTGAGTGGGTGTTTTTTAATGTCGCATTATAAATCGTCAAGAGGACAACTGGCAAAGACCGGGTACTTTTGAACAAGTGACGAGGATGGCACCGAACTGTCACCCACTCTTCTATAAAACGACACAAAAATAACAGGAGAGCTTTGATATTAGACATAATTAACGTGCATTAGCCTTTAAGGCGAGTCTTCGGTGGAACAAATACTCGAGCTCATGACACGCCAACTACTAGTTCGTGTTAGAGTCATATTTACGTTACATAGGGATTTTGGTGACGAAGAGGACACCTGAGATGACACCCCTCTCCTAACTACCACACCAAGGGGTGGACGTTTGAGCTCTCGACAGATTTAAAGGGGATCACCCCCCCCCTACACGGTGGGTGTACTGCGAGTCCGCTACCATACCTACAAGGTTATCATAGCTACCATTGTAGTTTATGCGTTATACTTTATTCAAATCAAAAATGTCAGTGTAATATTTTAGCTATAATATTTTAATACTTAAAAACTTCTCACAGTAGAAGATTTACATGCATATCTCAAAAAACAGCATAAGAATAAAAATGAAGAGGTATGGACATGAAGCAGAAGAAATAAAAATTATAATTATATTTCACATCTTGAAAAGTGGAATAGACAGGCAGCAAACTATAGAAAGTCAGAGGTTTTGATTAATAGGATGCGAGCAAAAAAAACTACCATTGAACAATATTAATTTTCTTTTTAAACAAACAGATTCTCCATTGTATTCGGAATGGCAGGTGCCAGAAACAAGTGAACATTTCATTTTAACCTGTAGCAAATACAAAGCGCAACGAGAAATTTTGAAAAGTTTTATGTCCAACCACGGAGAATGGTCCTATCCAACAATAGTGAACTGTAAAACCATAGAGCATGTCCAAAAAGTTGAAAAATTCTTAATATCAACAAATAGATTTTAAAATGTTAACTAATAGGTTCTAAAATATCAATTAATAGAATCTAAATTTTCTATAATCATCAAATTTTGTCGGAGCATAAGGCGCTAGCTAAGCCTCCAATTATACAGCGTTATCACTGCACTGAACTGAACTAAACTAAACTTTTCACAACCGGTAACCCTTTCGAATAAAATGTTCGATTACAGTTTTGATAAATTACTTCTAGGAAGGGGAAAGAAAAGCATATACCTAGAAAAGGTTTTCTACGATTAAGTTACACCCAGGAAATTGCATTTCAGTGCTTAAGTGTTTCAACATTTAGTTGTATTTGAAGATTCAGGAGAGAATGAGGTTGATAGAAGATTTCAATGATGTACCGTCACTTTCCTACCTCGCTGGATCTCAAATCGTTATACGGGTTTTTAATCATCCAAGAGTCCAGCGTCTCATGAGCGAGTATTTGGAAATTTTGAATAGAGATTGCGTTGAAGGAGCCTGGGAAGCTCTCAAAAAAGGAGTGAAAGGAACGATTCGAACTATTGCGGGGATTGATTCTTTTTTAGACGATGACTTGGATGCTTTAATTATCCAAATAGGTTTTCATATACTGTCAATGAAAGTATTTTTCAATTATTCTCCTGATTTCCCAAACTCTGATTTGAATTTTCCAGTGAATTATTGGACTCCTTATGGCACTGCTGATACAAAGCGATTTGATGAGATGCTGGTGCGAGATGTGGGGAAGAGTGTTGCCTTCAGATATAATTTGGCTTGTCATGACTGCTTCAAACCAATCGTTCAAGAGCTGTATCGCGATTTGACACCACAACAACAAACTAATTTTCTGGACATAAAGGAAGAAAAAGAATTGTTAAGTTATTGGACGCATTCCATGTCATACGGCTTGGATTACTTCGTGGTTGCTAGTTTACCTATTGATGTAAATATAGGGCCAAATTTAGCTCATAAATTAGCATTCAGAGCTACTTTGAAGGATGGGAGCAAGTCGGGAATTGAATATTTTCTCAGTTTCTTGCCATCTGAGGACATTGAAGATATCGCAGGATCTTTCCTTTACCTCCTGGATCAACTCGATCAAAGATCAGATAAACGTGTGACCTTGCAGGGCTGCCTTTCCGTACGACCTCCGGAACACTACAGCGATTCCACTTATTTTTTACTCTCAAGATTGAGTGAAAACCAAAGAAATATGATTTTACCCGAACATTATATTGCAGTCTTGCGTAATTTTTTAAGGTATCCCTTTTTTGGTTTGTTTAGTAAATACATAAAAATCTGGAGGGGCAATTTTTCTCAAAGAAACTTCTATAACCTTCTAGAAGGAATTGTGAAGGCTCGAGCTTCAAAAGCGTATACCTTCGAGTATGACCTATTTGCGGATTTGTGGAACGTTTGTCCTCAAGTATACAGGGAAGAAATTATTTACGAAGCTAAAACTAGATATCAAGGATGGTCAGACTATACTGCGAAACTCATACTCGAAAAAATAGAAAATGCACAAGATTAATATAAATTTATCATGGAAGGCTTAGCAATTTCTAATACTATTGCACTCAAGAATTACTCTCTTCAATACTCCCAGATATAATGAATTATTGACTTTTTAAACTTTAAAATGTTACCTTTCGTATTGTGATAAAGAGATTTGTTGACGTATATATATAACAAATCTCAAAAATGTGGAATAATCGATTTGAAAAATACATTTCATTTTCTCTTTTTTGAACCAGTAAAGATCATATGAGATTTCTTTTCAGAACGTAGAAAAATTACCGCTTAGATATAAAATTTAAAATATAACTAGTCAAATGCTCAAAGTAATGTTCAAAATCTGCAATTTGTCAGATTGTCACATTTTATAATCAATATTAAATTATTTTTACTATACCTGCGAAGTTGCATCAAATATTTAAAAGCTCTTTAACTACAAATGTCAGCTTGTATATATTCTTTGGCGTAAAGCAAGGATTTTAAAGCTAGGATATGATTCAAATTCAATTTTTGTACAAACTAGAAGATTTCTTTTACTTTTGGATGTAATACTTATCGAGCATTTGATAGAGATAATTGTACGTTTTCATCTATGGATTATCAGTTTTTTCCGAATCTAATTTGATTGTTTGGTTATATTATACGAATTCCCGTTTTCATGTATAGATTTCCAGACTGTTTGATTAAAATGTTCTGATGAGGAATTTTTTTTAAAATTATGGTCTTTTATACTCTAATATTTTCCTCAGTTAATCAACAATTGGATTTTTTCTGTAATAATAAATCGATTCTCGCCAGCAAATTCAACTTCAACGATTAGAAGTTTTCCTGCACAGTTTCGATGGTAAGCGTTCAACATTCTAATTTGTTATAACTTCTGATAATTTGCTTGGCATCAAAATATTTAGCTATAAATTTTATGCGGGTGAATACATCTTCTATTTGATTTGAAATTCGCAAATGTTTAAATGATGCATGCTGGAACTATGGAGACAGAATACTCTCTGTTGTAAAAACAACTTCCTACATTATATTCGCCAAATTTTTAAAATCGTACTTTGCTTTCTGAATCCAAAATTGAACAGTTTCATATATTTATTTCTGCTAACAAGTTTTCCTTGATCTCAATTTATTGTTTCTGGTATTGCGACTATTTGTTGAATGTTTTCTCATTTTAACTCTAATTCTCTTTGTTTATGATTAATTTATGGATCTGTATCTCTTATTAATGTGAATTGTTTTGCCTTTGTCTTGTATATGGAGAGTTTTTAACTAATAAAATTATTTTGATATGCATTGCGTCATACTTTATATTTTTCCTTTTAGAGCATGTCTTGTATATTGAATACTAATTTCGTGGGGAAACAAATTTTCACATGTTTTTGCGCTATTTATTCAAAGCTTACAGAAGGTATATTAAATACAACAGGGCAAAGAACATTGTCCGGAACTAAAAAGGCAATGGTTGCAGTGGGGTATGTATTTGCTTGTCCATGTCAAGTCATGGGCTCAAATGTAGTTTACACACAGAAAAACTTTTATATTATTCAATGGGGGAATCCAGGTATTTAATTTTAGTAGACTTTGTTTCTTACTCTGGCAATAAGTTGGAAAACATTTGAAAATCGCTCAATTGATGCATTGTGGTTTGGAAATTTGATGTCGAATGCTAATAGGCCCTTGCGTTGCCTTAAAGCGACACAATTGTCAAGCAAAAAGGTTTAAATCTGCAAACTAAGTGCAATTGTGAGACCGGGCTCGATTCGCGTAATCTGCATTTGTTTCATTTGGTTGAAGTAGTTAAGCCAATTGTATAGTTCAATTGTATGATGAATGGTACTACCTAGGTACAGAAGTTAAGATATATGTTGGGCTACTCTGCTGTTTTTCTTTTGAGATCGTTGATAAAATATTGGGTTCTTTTTTGATATTGGTTCATTCTGTGACCTTGAAAGGTGATTTTCGAGCCATTTCTCAATGTGTGGCTTACAGTTACGATTGACAAGGGGAGGGCACTGCCAGGGAAATTCATTTTGGAACGATTACTTGGTATAATAGTAGTACTCTACTAGGGTCTTCAACTCTCAATGTATTAGCGCCGAATGGTAAAACAATTCGGATAAAATAGCCTTCTGAATTTATGTGCTTAGTTTTTATACAATTAAGATTTAAATATTTCCATCGACCCAACGGCACAGTTGCCAAAGCACCTGCTTTGTACGCGGACGGATGGGGTTCGAATCGTGCGATAAATTTTTTCTAATTCATTTAATTATTTTTTTTAATTAAATAAATTTATTTAAAAGGGATTTATTAAATATTTAATATAATTATAAAATTAAATTAATATAAAAATTTATTTTTATGTAATAAAATTAATTTAACATGTATTATACATTGTATATATATCATTTATAATATATTGTATTTCACATTGTGTAAAGTTATTTGCAACCAATTTTTATAAAAAATATATAATTTAATATTTTATATAAAAATTAGTTACAAATAGTTTTATGATGTGAAATACAAAAAATAATATTTATTATATATAATAAAACATAATCTACAAAATATATTAAATTATTTATTACTATAATAAAAATGTCTTTTTTATATATTTAATTATATAAAATTATTATATATTTATATTAATCGCGCGCGATTCGAACCCCATTCATCCGCGTAGAAAGCAGGTGCTTTGACAACTGTGCCATTGGGTCGATGGAAATATTTAAAACTCAACTGTATAAAAGCTAAACAGGAATTCTGAAGGCTGTTTTCTCCAATTTGTTTGGCCATTCGGCGCTAATACATTGAGGTTTGAACACCCTAATAGAGTACTATTATTATACCAAGTCTCATTCCAAAATGAATTTCCTTAGTCGTGGCCTCCCCTTTTAAGTACTATAGTGTGTTCTTTGTAAATAATTGAAAATCTATTTTAAAGCATATTGGTCTGAAGAATTAGAACTGTGGTTGTCTAATGGTTATGAGTACCAAACTAGTGTCCGGAGTGTCACGGGTTCGAATCCTGAGTCCACTAAAGACCCATATAGAGGGGACCAATGCAAGTAAAATCTTTAGAGGCTCAATGTCCTCCTGTTGGTGTGATGTGGTAGTTAGGAGAGGGTGTGTTGTCCCAGTCACTTTACCGAAGTTCAAACCTTGGATGTCCGTCTCGAATAACTCTCGTGTTCTTTTTAAAGTGACGTTTAGAGCTCTCGAGAAAAATTAGAAATACCGTAAAACTCGGCGTATGAAGTGCACTTTTAACACGAAATTAAGGTTGAAAGTTAAGGGCGCGCGTTATACGCCAGGTATAAAAATGAGAGTTTTCAAAGCAAGAAAAGATGATCTCAGGAAAAACAATTAGACTTTTACATATATCGAAATGCTGTTAGTTTAAAGAAATGACATTCGTTATGAACTTAGAGTTGCTGAAGTACATTATTTTTTTTCTGAGCTTGGAATAATACCTCTAATAAAAATGACTTCAAAGAATACGAGCACATGTAAATTTAAAGTTTCTTCATAAAAAAGGGGGTACGAGTTATACCGCGAATATACCTAAAAACTAAAAATTGCAGCTTAAAAGTATAGGTTGGCCTTATACGGCGTACGCGTAACTTTACGGTTTATGCAATATGTCAAATTGAATCATTTGCTGATTCTTGTGTGTGTCCTTATGAATCTTTTAATAAAGGAATACGCACCTCAAATTTTAAAGAATAACGTACCTTTCACTTTTTTTCCTCATAATAAACAATATCAAAACTGAAAGTAAATCAATTATTATTATATTTACATACTTGTTAATGCGTTGTATTTAAACTTACTGCCTGCTAGTTTGATATCATGAGCCACCGCACCAAGTTGTTTATGTTCGCCAAGATGGGCGATAACTTTACAATATGGTTACCTTGATATTTTTATTGTCTGCCGATGTGGTTGCTATGGAGATAAGGTATATTAGAAATAATTTTTATTGGTTCTGTTCCCACGGTAATCCTATGAATTGCAGACGATTTTATTTGGATTTCTTTTACAATTTAACCATTTTCATTGCAATCCCGAATCAAAATATATTTCAGTCTTCTGTTTTATTTAATGCTATTTTTGAGTATGGATATTTCTAATATTATTGGTGAAAACTAGGATTTTTTTTTAAAAGAATGAGTGTTATATTTTTAATTATTTCTACAAATCGTTTATTTTCAATTTATTTTACTTTTTAAAAATGTTTTTTTTTTCGTTTCTTGTTTGATGAAATTCGTTGAAGAAATTTGCAGTTTTTGGAACATAGCAAGCTTTCAGTACTTTTTAGTTGCTATTCATTATCAATTTTAATATATATTATGTAATTATTTTATTAATAATATAAAAATACAATAATTATAATGTGTAATAAACATATAATATACGTTATTTGTAATAATTGTTGTTTTATAAATATTATTATACATATGTGTTATTTATTTATAATTATTATTTTATTTGTTTCTAAGTATTATGTTATTTATTTACAATTATTATTTTGTTTTTATAATTATGCTAAATGAGTATTCTTATATCTGTACGATTCTTATAATTACAATAGGATGATTTCTCTTTTTTATAAAATCTATTAAATTATATTACGTGATTATTGTTATATAAAACAATAAAAAGTAATACCATATGAATATCTAATAATTATTACTATTTAGTATTATATGAATATTATATATATAATAATTTCTATAACATTATATTACAAGATTATTGTATACTGCATAATATTACTGTTAGTACATATGATTTTTTTATAATATTGATATTAGCTATTTATTGATCTTGGTTAGTCTCAATCTATTCCTAAATTCTTCATTTGAAGTTGATTTTATTGTTTTTCAAAACAGTTCTTTAAAATTATTTTCCTGACTAATCTTACCGCTAGGCCGCCATCTTGAATTTCATTTCACCGGCATGCGCTGCTTGGAGTGAATCTTTATCACGCCAAACAGCGTTTGGCGCCGTGTCCCGTGATATCAAACTAGTTCCAATTTTTGAAGATATTTTGTAGCATTAGAGTCTCAAACTGAAGTTGTAAACTCAAAAACGTACACATTACACTATGTCCGGGGTCGACAAACTTTTGAGATAGAGACGATTTGTGTAAATGAACCAAAACAAATTATCAAAGAGCCTAATAAAAGACAACCTAATCTATTTCTATCTATAAGCTTGAGTTTAAGGGGGAAGGGGAGACTCTGGTAGCGGTCGCGATCTAGACTCTCGTGCTTCAATTATTATTTTTCATTATATTTGAATACCGTAAAATACCCCCGCGTATAACGCGCTCCTATACTTTCAAGTTGCATTTTTTAATTTTTAGGTTTATTCGTCTATAAGACGAAACATCTCCCCCTTTTTTACGAAGAAACTTGAAATGGACGTCTTATGTTTTGATGTAATTTTTTCGAGGTATTATTTGACTTCTGAAAAAATAATATATTTCACTAACTATGACTTTAAATTAAAATAGTATGTCATTTCTCTTAAATGAGCAGTATTTCGATACATTCAGATGTCCAATTTTCTTTTATGCTCATTTCTTTAAGGGGACATAGTACGACTAAAGCAAAACATTTTAATTTAAGGGTTTTCAAAATTTCTTGGGTTGCCTCCTATGTATGTGAAACAGATTTTGAGCTCAAAATTTAATAAAAAACTAGCCATTTAATTGGAAAAAACTTAAAATTTGTGAAGTGATTTTAAAATGCTGCTCTTCCTACACGTATTTACGTACACGCATGAAATTTCATTTACAAGTACATCACACTACGTACAGTAACAGTTGGTATGGGCTTTGCAATAACATGATTGGTATTTGTACAATTCTTCGTTTTATGAATGCTTATTGAAAATTCCTTAAAAAATGTATAAATTCTTAGTTCAATTATTTAAAAAAAAATAAGTATTGCTTTGATTCAAAACTGCATACCAACTTTTGCTTCATGTACTATTAGCAAAAGGTATAAAAAAATTCAAAGCATTAGGCACAATAGAAAAAAGGCCTTAGCATTTTTACATGAAGACAAACTATAGTCATTTTATCTCTTTCTCTCTCTCTCTCAGATAAGTCAGTTTAAAGTTTTAATTTGCCACAGGGATGCGACGTAAACGCTAGAGTAACTACGTAAAAGCTATCATAATTCTGCGTTTTTTAAGTTTAGAGCTTTTAAATTTTGTGAAGTTATAGAAAAGTATATAAAAAATTATTTAAATTTAAAAAATTAGATTTGATTTCTTTGACCGATTTTTGTCAATTGAATCGTATTGTGTCCCTTTAAAAATAAAAAAAAGCTATCATTTTTATACTTGCCGTATAACTCGCATCCGTAAATTACGATTTATTTTTTTGTGTTAAAAGTGCACGTTATATGCCAGATCATACGGTACTATTTTATCCAAAGTAATATTTCAATCCGCGGGAGATATTGCGCACTCAATACTAGAGTTAGAGGTCACATGAGGAGATGGAGTCACCCCTGTAATTTTCTTATAATTACTTTCATTGTACACGATAAATATCGAAATTCCAATAAATAATTTAATAAAGAGAAAGTATACTTACACCTTCTTTTAAGTCTTTGCAATTTTTCTTTGATAATTTGAGAAAAAACCCAAGCAAATTGAATTAAAATGTTTGAAATGTGCGTGACTTTAATAAAGAACTCATTATTACGGGTGTGATATTTGCATAAACTCAAAACTGTCATATTTTGTTCAATTATTTTAGTTTTATTTCCTTTAGATGATCAACAAATAGTATGTTAAACTTTTTCTTGCTAGTTTTATATATTTTAACAGGATCCAGTGCGTTTTGCAGTATATTTGTGACTTCATATCTTTTTTGATGGAATTCTTTTAGGTGGCATTTAAAAATCTTCCTTTCGACTTAAACGTTTTATGTTCCTCGATTTTCTCAAATTTACTTTTGCTATCATGATTAATATTTGTTATTTCATCAGATTCTTCCATTGTTTATTCAATTTATTTTTTCCAAGTGTTAAGTTCATCCTATAGAGATCACAGATGTCCATTACTTTTTTATATATATGCTGTTCACTTACATTTATAAAACCATAGTTAATCGTACAACACAGCAATCAAAACCACTACGTTGTTCACAGGGGAAAATGTAGGATTTTCATGAAAAATATTTAGGAACAAAAGTGGCCACGTGTTTAACTCAGTCAAACCAAGTACCTTAAGATTGTAAAAAAAAACATTTGCCACTCGCAAAAGAGAAGGATATATATTACAAGTACATTTTAGTTCCTATGAAGACGTCATATGGGAGGATACTTACAAGGGTTCACTGGTATAACAAAGTTTTCCCAGAATTAAAGATTTCGTGAGCCTGGGGTGACTCTGAGCCCTGTGCTTCCTTTCCCGGGTTAATATGTTACATTTCTGCTAAAACTAAGAACTAAGGAAGATATATTTTTTTTATTTTAGCGTCTCAATACAAGAGTAACTATTGTAAAAACTTAATAATATGGTTATAACTTTGAGTTTTAACCATAGTTCGCCCCACAGTTTGAGAAACGCTTCTTTACATAATGAAAGTATATTGCAGGTTTGGTCGCATGTTGTTTAATGCTGTGCGATGAAATTTTTGAATTTATTTCTCTTAGCAGAAATCGGTTATTATAGGACATTGCATATAAAAATCATTGCATTTAAATTTTCAACACTTATCAAACATGCACAAATTCAAGTTTTACCTCAACATCCTTCTATGAATGTATATTATAATTCACTTGGAATATACTATCCAAGAGAACTGAACTTTTATGTATTGTATTCCCTTATTATTAAGCTAAAATCTGAGAGGAAAAGTGCTATTAAATGTTTATCTGCACAAAGCACTTTAATTTATTTCTCAACGAATTATATTGAAATATAAATATATAATGAGATCGCATTCAAAGCTTCAAAATCATTCATTAAGTTCATTAATCTATATTATCATTTGGCGTCTATTGAAATCAGTGGTTTATGTTATGATGCATGATTATTGTGTTTAATTGGAGATAAGAAATATTGTTGCGTTGATCGGGGTTTTATAATATCAGCCCCCCCCCCCTCCACGCAAAAAATGGTTTCTTAAGAGTGATGGAATTTACTGCAAAAAAAAAATACTTAAAAATACAGGATACAGCTGTAAAATTCACACAATGCCCCAGAAGGTTTTAGCACCATTTACGGCACTCAGACACAACTCTACCAGTGTCCAAAAATACAAGTGCGTAATATTAAATATTATCCTTATAAGCAACCACTCGTTAGTGAACTCTTCAAGAGTTGAAGTAATACTGACTCAGTTTCGGTAAGCAATTGCGCTTTATAATTTTCGTGGCTACATTCTGACACTTTCTCGAAAAATCCACTTATGTTATAAGATCGTGATGCAAATTTCTCCAGTAATTCCAAGAAGCATCCATAGGATTGCCAAGGTATCAAAAACAGTCGCCAAGTAACCACATTTGATAGCCAAAATAAGATGCCAACTCACCAATGTTTCGCCAAGTTTCTATATTAACACCATTATAATGTAAGGGATATCGTTGCTTGAGAATATTACAGTTTTTTTTTTTCATAAAATAAATACAGCAGAAAGCAATATTAATATATTAAACACCCAGAAATAAATTATTTGTATCTATTTTAAGATGAATTTAACAATAATTGTGCAAAATTCATAAGAAAAGTTTAAATATTAATCATTTTATTTAAAATAAAACTTACAAACTTAAAAAGAGTTCTTCAACACAAAAAAAAAAATTTTTAAGTAATCATTACAAACAAAACAAAAAAACATCTTGCAAAATCAGTCTTTATAAGAATTATGATTTTGAATATTTTTGGTACATTTTTTTTTTTTTTACTAATTTTTCTGGAGCATCGTGGTTTCTTAAGAGTATAATAATATAGCATGTCCTTATAGAGTATTTTATAGACCGATATTTTAAAGTTTCTTTAAGCTACAGGAATTACGAAAAGTTTTGGCATCGGTTAGGATCTACAAAATACTCTAACTTCAAAAGTTTATTTTTTAAAAAACCAGATACATTATTTTTTCCAGTACTGCTAAAAGAAAATCCCACAACTTTTTTATTTCTTCAAGATGTCAACTAGTAGGCCGAAATTTTACTTCAAGATATGAATTTTTGGATCTCCTATATCCCAAAAGTTCCTTCGGGAAATGTTTATTTATGTTTTGCAGCTGCATGCTTTGACATTTATCCTATTAAGTCACAACATATATTGACATAAGCTCTCCCATCTAACTTATCTTGAAGTAAGCATCCCTTAACGAAGAAAAAGTTGAAAGTAGTTATTGAAAAATTGAAAATTTTGTGGGTAATGTAAAGTTTTTTTGAAATATTCTGTTCTTAAGTAGTCAGAAGTAGAGGGGGTTGCCAATAGGATAGTTAGATATGGTAATTTTAGAAAGTAAGTAAAGTTAAATGTGAAAGGCCTATTATTTCTGAACATTATCCTGAAATTTAAAAAAAAATATGTTTAAATGTTCATGTAATGATTTCAATGTTTTTTTTTAAATGTTTCCCTCCAAAACCAGTTATTTAAATCTCGAATGAAAAAAAAATCCCAAAATTTTCTGATAAATAAAAATTAACATATTTTTTTTTTAAAAAGGTATATGCAATTTCAAATTTTAGATACCAACAGACTTTATTGTTGTATCGTTGTTAAAATTATTTTCCAGATCTGTAAAATGCATCAAACAATCACGAAGGTATAGTTTATTTTTAAATAAATGTTATATGTTAAATATGTGTTGTTATATCTGAACATTAATGATACATTTTTAGTACATCCACGCTTTACACATATCTATACTTAATTTTTAAAGATAATTTGAATTTCAATAATTGACAATAATAACAAAGAAACTTAATATTATCACGGGTATTTTTCATTGTGTGTTTGCTCTCTGTAGTAATTCATTGTATGATTATTTTTGATAATCTTGAGAGACAAAAAGGTTTTAACAGTTGTTTAACGAATTTATTTAAACAGACTAATGTTTTCGTGTTAAGCTATGTCAAACATCAACAATATCTTTACAAAATGTTAATAAAAAATAATTTAGAGGTGAACTGTTAAAAGTAAAAACTTAAGAATTTTTAAATTCTCAGTAGTATTGCTGCAACTTCCAAATTGCGACATGATCTATGTCTGAAAACGTAGCCAAGATGAGAGCAGACAGTGAGTTGAATGACTAGTTTTTTATAAATTCGATTATTGGAAAGTGGTACAGTTCCCAAAGAACATTGAATGTTTTCTTCCTATTTTCCCCATTTTATCTTGATGCATTAGATAAACTATCTCAATATACTTTGAAAAAGTGCTGGAATTACTTTTAAAATGGCATTCAAATGAAAAATATGCTAAAAAATTTTCACTTGAAACATATTACCATCTCTATGACAGTAATTCCTAGAATATTTTTTATTTGCTACCAACTATTTTTTTTATTTTCTTTAACTTAATTCCTTTACTCAACGAATTTTAAGAATATACATTTATTCATTGTTCATATTGACAAATTATAGTTTTTTGGGGGGGGTGTATTTGTATTAATTTGTAACATTCACATTTACAGAATAAACACAGTTTGTCAAATAAGTTTTAAGACTGGGTCTGTAAAAAGAAATGGAACAACAAATTAATTCCTGTTTTGGGTCTTTTTAAAGAAAGACTTTAATACACTTGTTACAGTGATTTATTATGAATCGAACAACTGTTATATATCACTTTGTGGAATAGCCTGCAAAGCACGTGTCAAAATTACTTGTGTGGACTAAATATCCTCAAAATAAAACGCTTTTAACTTCATTTTTAGTTTTGGAAATAATGAGTAGTCACAGGGTGCTAAATCAGGTGAATACGGTAGATGTTTCAACCCACAAGCATTATTTTCGCCAAAGTTCTATGAACTATAAGTGAGCTGTTACTGGGTGCATTGTCATGCAATAAACACCAGCTGCTTTCAGTCCCATATTCTGGACGAATTCGACAAATTCTGTTCATCAAACGCTTTAAAACAGCTATATAGTACTGTTCTGCAATTTTTTGTTCAGTTGGAATTAATTCTTTGTAGATAACACCCTCACTATCGAAGAATGTAGGGAGTATTGCTTCCATTTTAGACGGAACTGTCTTTGTTTTTCTTGCTTGTGGTGAATTTTGTGAATTCCATTCCACACTTCGTCACTTTGTTCTAGGATCATATTGGAAACACCATATTTCATCACCTGTAGCAATGGACTTCAAAGGGTTTGAATCATTTTCAACAGCTGAAATGATCTCTCTGCAATGTGCATTTCTCATTGCTTTTTGTTCAGGGGTTAAAGTGTGTGAAACATATTTAGAACATGTTAATTTTGTTTTTCCTGCAAATATTCACTCTGGAGTGTTCAAATCGTTTCTTTGTTGGGTTTAAAGAGTCTTCGTCCTTTTTCAGTGATGCACAGCGATCGTTTGCCATAAAATTTCATTCTTTCTCAATAATTCCATGTGCCCTAGAGGAAATTGGTCTTCCAATACGATAATCATTTTCTTCCGTATCTCTCCAATATCCAAAAAAACGTTTAGTCCACACACAAACATTTGATATGTTTCAACAACAGTCACCGTAAACCTGTTTCATGAGTCGGTGTGTTTACGAAGCACTTTTATTAATTTTGCGTTAAATTTTATTACAGCTCTTTGCACAATCTTAAAAAATCAACATAAAAAAAATTCACTTCTCTCTCTGGAATGATCCTTATTTCTCACAGCAACTTAACTAAATGAGTACAACTTTTTAGCAGTGTATCAGGAAACAACGGACATTTACACTCATGGTGCCATTACAATCTGCGCTCTGGGACGAGGCTTAAAACTTATTTGACACACTGTGTATTCTCGACTTTTGCTACGTGGTGGTATCACGTTTCACCACGTAAAACAAAAGACAATGTAATTAACAAGCAATTTCTTTTGGAGTGAATCGTAATTTCTTTTGGAACTATCAAGTGATTACATCAGATTAAACTAAACAGTAAATCTGATGTAATCACGTAAGTTAAAACACGTAAGTATCAGAGTAGTACGAATTCAAAGTGCACATAGCAGAACAAAATCGCATTCGTCACATTTGGTTAGTGACCCACAAGTTTGTTGTCAATCGTAGACTCATTCGCTGCTTCTCTGCGCCCCCCTTATATATGCTAGCCATGTGTGTATGTGTCTTCCAGAAATTTCACACAAAATAATTATCCTTTCTGGATCTCCGAAAGCACCTATTTTTATTATTAAATTCAGTGCTATTCACATTTTTTTTTCCGTCTCATGGAACCTTTATAAGGGTGTTTTCAAGGAACCCTATTCCCCATGCACTCACTCACTTAAAAAATACCTTAAAATGATATTTAAAGTAGATCAACATGTCATTGGTTTTATGTAAAGACAATTTAAAAAAGTATTTCATTTACTATGAAATTACTTTTATGTAAGATAAATATAATTTACTCGTTAATAATATTAATTTGTGATCCAAGTGTCCAAAATAATTATCACCATTTTAAAAATTCTTCTATCATAAAATCAGTTTTTGCTACTTAAGATGCATCTTCGGGTACCTTAATTGTTTACTTTTGTAATGTACTTGTTTGCTTTTGTATCTTATTTGTTGTTTATTTGCTTCGTAACTTTTAATTTGTTATTTATTTCTGTTTTACCTATTTTATTGTGTTTGTTTTATTTACTTCTGCAAGCACCGTGTGATATTTGTGGCACATGGGAATTAATGTATCTTTTTTTCAATAAAAAATAGAAAAGAAAAACTATTCCATTATTTATTATATTACTTACATGAAATTTGTGCTAAAATCTATACAACTTTAAGTACTTTAAGTTATTTTGGTACTTAAGCTACGCCTTAGTGAAACTTCAGGAAAAAAAGTTATATGAATTCAGGATATATATAATAAAAGCTTAAATTTTAACCAACACAATAAAATGTGGACTAAAGAAAATACACCGAGAATATAAAACTAAGTAAAATCATATTTTACACTCTTTATTTTTGGAATATAATTATATCTTTTATTACAGGGAAGAGAAGAAAAGTTGGTAATCCTTTCCCGCACTACCTTTAGAAAGGATTTTTTAAGGTCTTAACATCAAATCTTCCAATTACATGAAGAAAAAAAAATCGAGTCTGGTTTGCAGAGATAAAGGGGGGAAAACGAGTTGGAACCCTTCAGAGAAGGAATAAAATAGGGACTATTACTCTGTTTTCCAATAATGGTTAGACCGTGGCATCAATGTTATACTGAGCACACATCACTCAGAATTCTATGTTTTTTACAACTCATTTTTAATGGTTATGATTGAGTCATGTATTTCAGTTCTAAAAACTGATAATTATAATTTTCAAACTTCATTATTTACGATTAAATATTTGTTAAATATTGCAGTTTTTCCTTCTAAATATTTAAAAATGATTGCAATGGAATAAATATTAAAATATACAGGTCTGTAATTTTAAATTGGAACAATCAGCTCTTAAATTTTAAATGAATAATAAAATAAATGAGCATAATTATGAAAAAAATAAATTTCTTGGATTTTCATTTTTCCTCCCTGATAAATGAAAACAATGATAGAATTTCAATGTACTCACTGTATATTTCCTGGACAAAATGATGTTCAACACTTTGTTCACCATCAGCATTACAGGTACAAAGTTTGGGTAGGCATAGGTTAAATCTGTTGAGGTACACTTTAAAAACACCATGACTAGAGAGGATTTGCGTATATTTACAATTTGTAACAAATGGACTACAAGACGATCTATGCGAAATGGTCGGAAAAATTTCTTTGTCAGAAAAGAATGAGCGAATTGCGTGTACTGATGGTTCAATAGCGTGACAACATTTTCTTCAGTTTTTTTCCTTGTAAAACGATTTTGGAATATTTACTGGTATTTCAATCCCCCACTTGGTTAAGTACTTTGCCAAGAAATCAGCCTTTCATTTCCAAAAATTTTAGTATGGCCATGAACAAAAATAAAAGACACAATGTAATGCTATTATGATGTAACAATGTAATTATTGAAAAAATAATAAATTATTTGGATTTTAACACACAGAAACAGTACGAAGGCTGTTCAGAAAGTATCGATACTGAATTTATTCTATTTATTCGAGAAAACCCCCAGCGGAGGGACTGTGCGCATCATGCACGCGCATATTTCACCTTGTCTCACAAAATTCGGCAGGTCTGTACAGCGCGCCGTTCAGTCACACTGACTTCTTTCACGTGGAGTGTTTGCGTGCGTTCGTCGAAAAAAGAAAATGTGTGAAAACACGGATTAGCGAATCTGTATCAAGTTTTGCTTTAAGCTCCGTAAAATGGGCACCAAAACCTACGAGATGATGAAAACAACATTTGGAGATGAGGCAATGAGTCGTGCTCGGGTTTTCGAGTGGTTCCGGCGATTCACGGAGGGTCGTCAATCAGTGAACAGTGATCCCCATTCTGGACGCCCATCCACCTCTCGCAATGAGGACAAGATTGCACAAGTGAAGGCTGTGGTGCTGATTTTTCCTCTTTCCCAAGATCAAGAACACCTTAAAAGGACACCGGTTTCAGGACAATGAAACCATAAAACAGAATTCGACACAGCAGCTTCAGGCCATCCCAAAGTCTGAGTTCCAGAAATGTTTCGAGGACTGAAAACATCGTTGGGCCAAGTGTGTTACTGCCAATGGAGCATATTTCGAAGGAGATTGACTCAAAACGTGTTTATGTATGTATGTTTTTGCATAATAAATTCAGTCTCGATACTTTTTGAACAGCCCTCGTATATAAATGTTATCATAATTAATGTTGCATTAACATCTATAAGTTTTATTCAGTGTAACTCTTCAGGTTTTGATTGCGAGATTCAATTATTTTACATTATACAGACTATGAATAATGTGAAAAAGAAAATTTCTAAAATTGTAATAAAAAACGGTATTTAAATTTCTATTGATAGTCATAGACCTTTTTTAATTCATGAATATAAATAAAATATTTTTAACAGTACAATTCAGAAATAAGAATACAATGCAGAAGGCAATAATCAAGATGAATATAACACTTTTGTGTAAAATTTATACTATCCGCTTTCAGCTATGATGCGATAGAACAAAAAACATTTTCTGTATTTTCACAAGAAAAAATTCAGCATTAGTATTTCATAAAATTTAAAATTTTCACTATTGATAATCAAACATGAATTCCAATAGTGTATTGCAGCTATTAAATGTCATTTTGAATTATATCTTATTCAGCTATTTTTATTGTTGTAAAACAGAGCTAAATATTTTTTTACATTTCTACTTTTATATTCTCTTTTATCAAGTTGATATTTCTTTTATGCTTTTTTCGATAACTTTTAGTGGCCGAAGTAGGTTTGTGGTCATGGTCACGAACTCGTGGCTTTTATTATCGTGTAGTGGGTTCAAGTCCTGATGCCTCCAATTATCCATCGCGTGGAGAGACTTATGCACGGAAAATTTGTCAAGGCTCTAAGCCCACACGTTAGCATATTGTGGAAGTGAAGAGAGCTGAGTGGCAACTCAGGTGCCCTCCTCATCCGTGGCGGTTATTCAAAATTATGAAGTCCGTCGCTAAAAGCCCAAGCGTTGTTTTCACGTGCATCGTTAATAAACATTTACTCGACAAATTTTATTTAAGTTTTTCTTTCAAATAATTTTTAATATCGGTCAAATGACGCGGGGAAATTTTTGCTGGTACCCTTCAATTGAACACAATGGGAGAACATTGATCCTCGACAAGTTCAACCAGCATCTATCCCCTCCACACGATGAGTCTTCAATGGTACCAAGACTCGAAACTACGACACTCTAGCAATAAGTTTAGAACCATAACCACTAGGATACCACAGCCACGTTCCAAGCTATAAAGCTGACAAAGTAATATACAGTAATACCGCGACTCACGTGAACCCAGAGTTACGCGATTTTCAAATCTTGTCCACTCCTTTTTCATTTGAATGCGACACAACTCAACTACGATCATGAATCTTTGAGACTAAACAACGAGCTCACGACTAAAGACTTTTAGAAATAATTCATTGTTTTAGAGGCAGAATTAATCGCCTGACAAGCTTGAAATGAAATTTCCACAAAAAATTTTAAATGGCGTCTGGAAAAAGAACTATTTATTTATGTTATATTCTTCAGGGTAAACTAACCCAAACTTTAGCAAAGTTTGACAGCGAAATGTTATGTCGAGGAGGCATAAATATGAAAGCAGTTTTATTAAATATATCTTTTATTGTTTAAATAAGTATAAAGTCAATGTGCTCGTTACTGGTGCAATCAAAATAATAAGTTGAATGTTGAAAATATAGTTCACAGAAAAATAACATCACCAGACTTTGGTCAACCAATTCGAACCTTTCCTTCTACTGTCTAACATCTAATAGAACTGATCGAAACATCTTAAAAAGCGAAGCAACAAACCAGTTGCATACATCTAATATGTCTTCAGTCGAAGGGCTTAAACCACTTCTCACATTCCGTCTGAAACCCACGATCATATCTCAACCAACTTCGGTCTCCTTAATACTTACACGAGCCAAGTATAAAATAGTTAAATTTGCATTGCAGTTGTTGCCAACCACTAAAATCACGAAACTCGCAAAAAGGTCGGGTTCGAATCCGTTTGTTTACTTGAGATCATGGCGCGGGGTTGGAAAAACTTAAGGATACCATAAGAAATTCGAATCCTAAAAAAAATTTCTGCATGAATCTTTTCCAAATGTCTAACAATTTATTTGTTTTATTTTATTCCTCACTGAAACTCAGGCGGAATCACTGCCGACGTTTGATGAAATTGGTAATGTGATTCCATAAGTTGATGATCCTGCTAGCCCAATAAATTCAGAAGTGGCTAATGATAATGTTCATTAACTGCTGGATTCTCACAATCAGGAGCAGACAATTGATGAGTTTATATAAATGCAAGACATGAAGTACTAGAGTCTTTAAAACCCAGTTCAATCATAAAATCGAATGAAGTTTGGGGGGATTTGACAGAAGGGGCCTCAGTTTAATTGAAAAAGGTTTACAACTTTTAGAAAATACAGACTCCAACGAAGAGGGCCTTTTTTAACACGCTTTTTTAAGTTTCACTTGCATGTAACGGAATCTTTGAACTGGAATTTTACTCACTTTAAAAAGTCAGATTAATTCGAAATTTTGCACACTTATTAAAGACCGATGCCAATATAATAATTTCATAATTTTGTTCCATTGTCCTGAACAGGACATTAGAAATAACGATTGTTTGGATTTGGCGACTAATTCCATATACTACTTCCAGATTTGGTGACTTATTGCATATAACATTTTCAGATTTGGCGACTAATTCCATATACCAATTCCAGATTTGGCGACTAATTCCATATACCATTCCCAGATTTGGCGACTAATTCCATATACCATTTCCAGATTTGGCGACTAAAAGAGAAAGGAGCAACCCTAAAAACGAATACACTTGTGGTGAAAAGGAAAAAAAACAATGTTCTCTTTATGTGAGAAAGAATAGGTTGAGTGCGTCAGCTATTTCTTACCATAATATAAACAATTGTCTAGTTTTTCTGAAAATGGAAATTGAAAAAAAAAGGCTGAAAATTATGTTTTAACTGCTAAATATTTTTTATTTTTATAAAGCAATACACACACACACATCTAGAAGTATTAATACGAATTAACATTATAGCAATACGCTTAAAAAATGATCGTTCCAGCTCCAAATGTCAAACTAAAGGATAAATTCAACAATGAATAAATGACAGTTTAAAAAACTAAAAAAAAAAAAAAAAAAACATATTGTAGATCGAACTAAAAAAATGAAAAATAAATTATAATTTTTTTAAAAAAACTTAAAAACACTCTTTTATAGTGAATCCAACTAAAAAATAAAAAAATAATTCTTAATATAAGAATAAAAGGATTAACGAGAAAATTTATGTAACATTGGGGTAAAAGCGTGGGGAGTGATCTATATTAATAGTTATAATTTCTTACTAGTTCTATTTCGCAATGCTGAATTAGTGTAAAAGTGTAGTACAAAGCACCCCACGCTTTTATCCCAATGACATTAATTTTCTCATTAATCCTTTTATTCTTATATTAAGAATTATTTTTTTACTTTTAGTTGGATTCACTATAAAAGCGTGTTTTTTAGTTTTTTTTTTTAATTATAATTTATTTTCAACAAACCAATGAACAAAGGAAATCATTAGCATGCTACGAGGAAATTTTGTGACAGAAAAAAAAATCTTTGTCCCGGCAGACTACTTTGTAAGATTTTATGAAATCTTCTACATCAAAGGTTTGAATGGGCGTTGTAATGTGGGCATCTGGACTGTGAAACAGTCCTCAGTCCCATATCCTGGTTGACTTTGATGTTGGGCATGGCGATGGTGGGGTTTTTCTTTCTACTTAACAGGAATCATGGCTATTGGCTGAGACGATGGCATCCGGGAGGCGTGGTAATGATTCTTCATCTGACTGCTGTAGAGATGATTTTTTTTTTGGCATGGGTGAGAGCTTAGAACTTGCTCTCGGATTGGTCGGTGGTAGCGTGAACATAGACTCCTATTGGCTGCCCTGGGGGCTGGGATAATAACTTCGGTTTGCGATTTTGTGTTTGGGATATCTAAGATTTTATTAAACAATTTTCCCTTACGTTATTATTTTTTTAGTCTCAGTCAACTAAAAATAATGTATGCGTATTCATATGCGAAACTATACCACGAATTAACGCACACAGTTGAAACTCAGTCCCATCTAATGTGTAAGAGTTCGGGGTATTACTGCACTTGACCATGGTTCAAAATGACGGGTCCGTTGCCAAAAGCCCTCGTGTAGCTGAACAGTGTGACTTTAATATTCACTCACTCACTCCCTCAGGGTATTATTGTACTTTATTCTCAGAAAACGTTAGTATTTTAACACAACTATCCAAAACAATATATGATATAGTTATACTGTGTCTTTTGATTTAATTCATTTTTAAATTTTGTAAACTGGTGTTGAATTTAACACATTCGATAAATGCTGCATACAATAATAAACAACGTTATATCTCCAACTTCTCCTGAAAATATTCTAATATATTCCGTCTTATAATAATACATTTCTTCAAAATATGCATTTTAACTTCTGAAAATTTAATTATTTTGTTATATACCACAATATCAGATGAATACATTTATTGTTCTACATTTGTGAGTCGCAGGATACAAAAAAAATATAATTTTAATCCTTTAAATATTTTACGTATTCTAAAAGAAATATTTACTCTAGATTCTGTAATAAAAACGGTGTATCTCCCCGTCGTAAACTATTGCATTAAAAATTCTTTCGCGGACCTGTATCACACAATCCGAAAACACAAGAATTTATTCATAACAGAAAATTATTCCAAAAATGATGTTAATTTTAAAAAAAAAATTTTTTTTAAGATTGAATTTCTATGTTATAAATATTTATTCCATTGGTTGTCATCATATTTCTGCCACATTTTACGAAATTATTAGGGTAGAAGAAATTTGCATTAACATTACACGCCAGTATTTTATGTGTCTTGTTTAAACTCACTACAGTCATCAATTTCTAATTTATGGATGCTAAGAAAAATGAACAATACATTCAAAAGAGCAATGGGATGCCCATAAAATGTATGTTATTTATTCAAATGAATAATTCATTGGAATTGGTTCGTTTTGACGTATGATCAGTTTTATGTACATGTATTTTTTTCTTTTAATTTTTGATTTAAATTACAAAACGGAAACGCAAAATAATTTCACAAGGGCATGTGAATGACATATTCCCCGAACTGACTTTATTTGATTTTACACATTCCAACAAATTTCGATTTTTTTTTGTTTCTGAATAATTCATTAGATAAATAATGAAAAAGGCAGTGAGGAATTAATAAACATTTTTAAAGCTAAATATTTGTTTCCGGCATACATAAAATTATTTTAGATGAAATTTATTGAAATATTTTTTTAAATTTTATTTTCCACCGATAATGTATTTTTTTAAATCTGTGCGTCTGTTTTTCATTAATAATACTAAGTTATTGTTTCATAATCAACGTTAGCAATTAAAATACATGCTCTTAGGGGGTCCCCCTTTTTGCCTAATGAAGGACCAAGGCCCATTGTTTAAATTATTCAAATGTCCATACTCATTGCTTAAATTGTAAAACTGAAAAAACAAAAATGTAGTTCTATTTATTTGGTTCTTTTTTCTCAAAATTCGTTTTTGGCACTTATCTTCTTGAAAACACACAACACAACATTATATAAGAAAACGCATGAATAAAAAATTAACCCGGCTTCACTCGCGTGAAAAAAACGACTCATAGTTCTCGCGCAGGGTGTGTCATACGCAAGGGTGTTTACATAATGTTTTTACCGTAAAATTTGTATGCAAAGGTTAAAAAGAAAGAAAAGTAGGAAGTACAACATGTTTGTTACATTTTTCACACTTATATTTAGTTTTTCTGTTCTTTTTATGAGGGCATTCGGTGCATTGTTTATACACTCCTTTAATCGCGTCTTGAGTGAGTGCGATGTTTTCAATGGATCTTATTATTATTTTTTTAATCTGCATCTTTTTCGAACTAAACATATAGGAGTAAACTTCTTTATTCTTTAAATTAAAAAATTTTGGAATTTCTTTTTTATTTTCTCTTATTTTGTTCCAGCAATAGTTTTTTCTTTTTTTAAAAGTTCATCTGAAAACGGATAAGAAGTGTACCAGTTATTTCCTTTAAAATTACGTTCTTCTCAATTTTTTTTTTGTGTCTCTACATATAAAACATGAATTTTCAACAGTGTCTCCCTTTTCTAAATCTGGATCGATTTTAGTGGAGGAATCCTACTTGCTGTTATACTCTTCATTTGCTTTTTCCACATTATAACCGCGAAGAGAATTTCTTCATCCGAAAATACTGTAGTACTATATCAACTAAATACTGTATTTATTAAATTATTTAAATATCACATTTCTTCATCATAATTTCAATAATACGCCATAGTATAAAGAAGATTTAAAACGTGTTCATGCATTCAGATCTGTAACGGTGATTCACGCGCACGGTATGACATACCCGAAGAGGTGATATCCAAAAATGTATATTTAGAATTCGCCTACAAGTTATTGCCCCTCAAAAGATATGACCTTAAAGTCAGCTACACGAAAAACTAGACATTTCCCAAAAATGGTTTAGAAGGAGCGTTGAAAAAAATTAGACGGGGTTGGTATGACACACACTGCGCGAGTAGTGCCGGGTAAAATAAGAAAATTGACACACTTATGTACACATATGTACCCCATGAAATTAATGAGAAAATTATCTTTCCTGATATTTTAAAGCTGGCATAGAAGTCGTAAATAACAAATTTAAAACTTGATAATTTTAATATGTTTATAATTTGTTGTTTTTTACGGCATGTGCTACAGCACTACACAAAACATAGAACATACAGAGATAGTATATTCTATATAATTTTTTTACGTGCTTCTGTTATCTTCCTCTTTTGCTTGACCTCCATGACTATCAGATAAGTCTTAGGTGGTGACAAGGCGTCATAGTATAGCAAGAGTTCAGCTAACTGCGCATGCTTTACTAGTTCATTATTTTTCCCATTCACGCATTACACAAACACACGCACATCAATCATAATTTAATCATATTCAGTCTAGATGACGAATATATTAGGTGTATCGGACAATTCTGTTCGTTCTGGTTATTTGGATAAGCTTGATTCAGCTCTACAAACTATTTCAGCCCATTTTCGGAAACTTTAATGAGTGTGGAAATATTTGAGAAGGCTGCCACAAAAGTTAATTGATAAAATTTGAATGATCGTGACAAAAACTGATCTCTGCTTGCACAGAATCATATCGAAACATTCTTTGACCGAATGATAACAGGATAAAAAATGGATTAATTATGAAAATATCGTAAGGAAAAGCGCGTATAGTGAACCCAGAATATATACTCCCTTACCTCTAAACCAAATGTAACCATCAGTAAGCCTTAAACACAGCACATTGAGAAAAGAGGCTGGTGATGTTCGATAGGAAAGACGTCATAAAGCTTAATGAAAATGCTAGACTAAATGCTGCTGTAGGTACTTGTCAAAAATTCGTAGAGTTAGCCTGGGAAATTCTATCACATCCACCATACTGCTCGGATCTAGCACCCTCCGATTATCACTGATTTCTGTCCTTACAAAAAATTTTCTTGGTGAAATATTCATAACAAAAAAGATATTCGACGATCCTTGTTTCAATTTTCCGCTAATTTTGAAAAATGGGCTACGCAAATTACTATCACGTTGTCAAGTAGTCATAAATAATGCTGACTGTTATATTTCGTAATACTTACATCCAAGAGACTGATAGAGGCTTATATCAATACATTTTTATATCATTTCCAGTGATTCAGTCCATTCCCTTAGACATTTTGATTTATTTTCTTAGACAACAAAAAAGACATGCATACAAGACAAAGAACATTAGATAACTCTGACGAAGCTAAACAAAGTATACATCTCAGATGACTTGCAACGCCATCTATTCATTTTACATTTAATTTACAACACTGACAATTATACAATTAAAAAATTTATTCAAGGAATGAAATTTTTTCAATTTAATTTTACTCTAAAAACGGACAAAACTTTCCTAATATTTTGTATCACTTATTCTTTTTTAATAAGCCCTGTAAAATATATCTCAAGTTCAATATATAATTTCAAAAATGAAAAGTTGACCTCTTCTACATGGAAATTCTTATAAAAAAGTTATTGATAAATGATGGGAAAAAAGAATCCTGGTTGATCGGTATAATATATTAGAATATGAAACTCTTTGAGCTCGAAATAACTTTTCCTATCTCGAATACATCTTCTAAAACCCAGTTAAATATCTTAATATTTACAAACAATTAATCAAAAGGAGCATTTAATCATGCAAGTATGATTTGTAATAGTTTTCAATAAATGCAAATTTTCAAAATCTCAATATTTTTCCTTCACGTAAAAAATAAATAGACACAATATTTTTCTTTCCTAACATAAACAATTTTTGCAACAGATGCGTCTCATAAATTTGTATTTAAATTCGATTTCAGTTCAGGTTAATTATATCGTTCTTCTATCTCTATTTTTTAGATATATCCCAGTTCATTATTCATAAATTTTCTTTCAAGAAACTGTTTGTAGCACGCGAAAACCAACTTAGGCACTTTTAAAACATTACTTATAAATCTCAAGTCCTGTGATTATGGGTTTGGTACGCGTGCTATTGCATCACCTCCTAGAGGCACTTTATAGTTACTTATTCTATGCATTGTTTTACTTAATATACTCTACATATCGTTAAAAAACCAAGCACAAGACGTTATGTTTAAATTTATGATGATTTACCGTTCTGCATCGCCATTTTGTGCAAATAAGAATAAATATATATATATATATTTATATACCTATATATTGCTTCTTTTTTTTCTTCATAGAGAAACATTTCTTTAATCAATACAAACAAAAATATCCCAAAACTTCATTCCATTTGTAATTTAACAACTTTTTTAATATTTGAATTTGCAATATGAATAATTTTTCACATTAATTTTTAATATTGTTTTTTACTTAAATTCAAAAAATATTTAAGAGGTATCGGACTATATTCAGAACCATAATTTTTAAGAGAATATAATGTAATAATTTTGTGATATTTAATGTCACCTAAATTAAATTATACATAAAAAATTGTTTTAAGAATTATATACAAGGAAAATATTATTTAAATGCAACTTTTCGGCAAAAAAAAATGAAGGTCAAGTGACATGTTTTTAAAACATTCTCCTCTTATGCGAAATACTTCTGAAGTAATAATAATAGTTTGCATTTATGTAATTAAGATTTTCCAATAGAACCCTAAATAAGATTTTTGAAAAATTCACATAATTTTTACAGTTTCTACCAATTCAAATAATAATTTTTGTTCAAATTTCTTTTCTTTTTTGAAACATTAAAATATGGATAGATCCATTTTTTAATTACACACACTAATATTACAACATTTTTATACTTTATTTTATATACAGTAGAACGTCATTTATCCGAACGTTTATTATCCGAAGCGTCAAATATCCGAACCAAAGTCTGGATCCGTTTTCGAACAGTGCAATGTTCAACATTTGTTTCCTGTCAGGCCAAAAGTGACGGGAAAACCCAAGGTGAGGGATATTTGGGGAATTTCAGCTGTGTGATTTGGTAAATATCTGCGCGGAATATTAGGTCAGTTTGTTTCGAAGTGAGATGGTGTATACGTGCTCTTTTGTAGAGTATTGTTGATGTAGAAACCTGGATGGCATGCGATGCAGAAGACTAGATTTCAAATGCTAATTAATGATGAGATTGTGACTTCCGGGCAAGAAGAATCTGACCCTGTCGACGATGAAACGGATGAAGACGAGGACAACAACAACAACGATTGTAGAAAGGGTCCACTAAATGCTGATGTGTTTTCTGCGTTAAAGACAGCTATGGAGTGGTGCGAACAACAATCAGAGTGCTGTCTACTCAACTACTGCTGCTGAAGAGAACCATAGACCTTGTATTGAAAAAACGAAGGCGTACAATGGTACAGAGAAAAATAAGTAATTATTTTCCCCAATCAAGGTAAAATTGCGACATTTTGCACCTATTTTGCTTTTCCTTCAAGCATGTTTCCCGCATGTGACGATTTTCAATATTTGTATAGTGTCTAGTATCATACACTGCATGGTTCGCATTTGGTTTTCGGTTATCCGAACAATCGCGTATCCGAACGGTGTCCGGTCCCAATTGATTCGGATAAACGACGTTCTACTGTGCGCAAAAGCAAAGGAAAATAAGGATTTTGAATCAAGTTTTAATGAAATTTATACTTTTATCTAAGCATTTACTGTCCGATAACAGTGGAAAGAATCCTATTATTTTCGAAGTTCTAAGCAGATTGATATTCAAACTGCGTAAGTAAAAAAAACCCATTTCTAAATTTAGAATACATGACTTTTTGACCAATATGTATTTGATCTAAATTTGAATATTAAAGATTTCATTTTCAAGTATATATTTCAGTCGAATATTTTTAATAATACCGTTACATTACGATATATTTTTATTTAATGAGAGTTTTAAAGAAAAATTCATGAATCATTTATTTGCTAAGAACTCTGGGAATTATTTTTTTTTTCATTTCATTCCCTCATCTTAAAATTACTTCAAGAACTGACAAAATTAAAAGAGATAAGAAAGGAAGAGAAAGTTATAAAATAAACACACGCGCGCTAAAATTTTAATCAAATAAGCGGGATCTCAAATAAGATTAAGAGGAAAAGAAATTTATTGCAAATGGTGGTTCTTGTCAATAAAATAAACGTTTCATAACCGCAGAAAGGGCACCAAAGGATATAATTAAAACTTCCTTTCGAGATAGAATAATCATCTCTCCTCTAAATGAGTTTTTAAGAAAGTAAATTTCATTTTTAAAAAAAAGTTCGGTTTGGCTTCATTTATAAATATACAATTATTTTAAAAGTTTAAAATTAAATTTTGACGGGAAAAAAGGAATTTACCTACATAGATTTTTAAAAAAATTCATTTACTCTCGCTTTATTTTAAATATTTTTTATTATTTTTTTTAGAATTTATTCAAAGAGTCAATATTTAATATTGTAACTTAATATCTAGTGACCCAGCTAACCACTACGTCCATCCAGCATAGTCGTTAGCGAAAGCTGACTGCTGTGCCGTAGAGCCTGGGTTCGAATCCTGGAGAAGGCATGCATGTTTGTAATTGTATAATGCCTTCGCGGCATGAGGGTACTCTGAATAGCCATCGAGCCGCAAGTCCTCTCGTGAAGAGGGGGGAAGAGAGGTGGAAGGCCCTTGACCATCCCCAGGGTGTCCTCCCTCAAAATTGGGGGTGGAAATGGGCTAAATCGTACTCTCACCTACATGGTACCCTAAGACAGCTAACGACAGGCGTACAACTAGTCCTTTGCCAAGATGAATTTCGTGGGCCTTGATTTGGCCTATGCCAATCAGGTGGCATTAGTAACAACAACAACAGGAAAGATCTCTTCGTTCCGGTAACAAGTTTCAAGAAGTACGCGCATATATACGTTTGACGCATATTTGGCTCTCTCTTTTTATCTCTAAATGTGTATGTTACCGTTAAAGTGTGAAATCCGTTATTTCATAGAATAATTTTAATTTCAGGAAATAACTGAACAAGTTAGTTTTCGTTAATAAAATTATTGAATTCTACGATTTAATTAGGTATTCTATAAAATAACGATTACTTAAAGTGTGAAAAGTATGTCGTAAAAGTATGAAATATAAAGCATTCGAAAGTTTTTTGAATCGATTCTAGCTGTTTTTAATCAGTTTTCAACCACTTATATTGCTGTTTTAAAATAACCTGAAGTGTGTGTGCATGCTTCATCCCGCTTGTTTTTAAACGTAGAATTTAGGTGATGTATATATGTTAGCGTTTCACATTTTGTATTATTAACAAATATTTTTACAGCTTGTTTTCAAAAAAAGGACTTCTGCAAGAATGGAAGATTAACCTGAAAATAAGAAAGGGTGAATGCGATAGATTTGAATCTTTGTTATATAAGCGTGGAACAAAGGAAAACAGTGCTGCGCTTACTCTTGAAAAATTATTAATTTTGTGAGCAGAAATAAAAAGTGCTAAAAATGCATAGAGAATAAAGTACCCCGTGACTATTGCTCACTCCAGCATTATCATATCCTTGAAGTTCAAGGAGTAGAAAAGTTAATTGTGTTGCAGAGTAACAGATACAAAACAAACTATATGATCAATAAGTAAGTTATATCTTTTCTTTTTTCTTATTATTTATCAATTAATCATTCATAATTGGGATAAAATGTATTTTTATAGAGGTTTTTGCTATTTAGGATCAATTAATTTATAAAACAACTTTAAATTGTTTTATATTTTTTACTTTAACACTCTATAATTAGTTATTTTATAGAATAAGTAGTTATTTCATCGAATAACTAGGCACACAGTATGACATTTCTTCGTCTATTATATACTTTAACTGACTTGTGTAGTTGTTTCATGAAATACCTGGTTATTGTATGAAATAACTGAATTATATACTTTGTGACGGATCTATACGCGACTCTACTAACCCTTCAGGACTCTTTAAGGAAAATAATTAATTCAACGAACTTTCATCGAGTGAAGAAAGCGGGAGTATGCAATTAAGTATATTATATAAATTCTGTATTCGCGAGTTTTACCGGAGTTAGTTGGAGAGATGAAGGATCATGAAATGATTAAGTGCAATCGGAGTTTATCAATTGAAGATTTTGAGAGAGGATCAATCGACGGTGTTAAATCCGAATAAGGATCGCCTTCAAGAACTCTAGTGTAGGACTTGACTTCATAAAAGTACAGGTATCATGATCCTGATTTAAATAAAGTTTAGCTTATTAGTGCGCGGCGTAGTTTATATTGAGACTTTTTTAAGTTATCGTGGAATCAGTTGAGAGTCCGTATTATTATCCCCAGGCCATTGGTCTCACCTCCACGCTCTGCTATCTGATCTGTTATCTTTATAAGATTATTATTGTATCTCCTTGATATTTTTCGTGACAGTAACATAATTAGAGTGAATAATGTCTACTGATATTCAGTTCTCCCACACACCTAGCCGGCCGAGGGTAGACAAGGGGGTTCAGAGTCGAACAGGAACCGACAGGCATTACAAATTTAACGGTAACAATATACCATACTGACCTAGCTATTGAACAAAAGACGTAGCTACAGCCATATCAGCCCGTATCAATGATACGGGCCAACATTGTATGAGAAAAAAAATTGTGAGCACATAAAGCGGCTCCCAAAAGGGTTATGAAAAACTTTTATACGGGGCCCACTCTGAACTAGCTACGCTAGTGTAATGAACTAGAACGAAGGGATACATGTTAGTATTAAGTGAAATGCGATCATCTATCCATGGTTACTGATATAGTTTATTTATGACCCTGTATTTGAAAATAAATTTCACAATGAATAAATGCTACAGAAGCATGTACGAAATGTATTGAAAGTGTTTGGTGAAGGTACAGTTGTGACGGATTTATACGCGACTCTACTAATCCCTTGGAGATTCTTTGAGGGAAACATTTCTTTCAACCATCTGTCACAGAAGATAAGAAACGTGATTATGTACACTCATGTCCATAAATTAAGATGATTCAGAATCACACAGAAATTGAACTCTAAAATAAAATTTCACCGTAGAATTATCACACACATCTTGAAGAAGAATATGCAAATTACAGGAAACCACCAGAGAAGGCGCGGATAGTACGTCACAATGACGAGAGTGTAAGAGAGGGGTATATAAGGAATCGTGGCAAAGAAGTAAAATTGTTCACAAGCGCTTAAAAGCCTTTCAGTGCAATAACCGCATAGTTATGGCACAAAGGAAGCATTTGGATGATTTTTTACGTGGTAGAATTATCGACGACTGGAATGTGGACGTACCCAGCTGGAAGTATCCGAGAACTTGGAATCGCCCAGAGTGTCATCTCCAGGCTTTGGCAACGATTCCAAGATGATGGTAATGTGAGTAGATGTTACAGCACAGGTCGCCCCGAGTTACAACGCCGAATGAGGACCGGTATTTGGCAGTTACTGCCAAAAGAACAGACGGAGCACAGCATCAGACCTATCTCGTCAGCTCTCTTCAGCTATCGGTACGACAGTTTCAAGGCAGACCGTGTACAGACGCTTAGGGCACATTGGTCTATATGCTCGTAGGCCTGTCAGATGTGTTCCCCTACCGCAACTCACTGTCGCCTGCGATTAACCTGGAGTAGAGAGCATGCATTGTGGACACCGCAACAGTGGTCTTGTGTGATGTTTTCCGACGAGTCCAGGTTTAGTTTGCAGTCTGATTCTCGCCGGACTTTCATATGGAGAGCGCCAGGTACCCGTTACCACCAAGAGAACACCATTGAACGACACCGTTACGGTGGTGCAGGATGGCTCGTTTGGGGAGGAATTATTCTTGGTTCCAGAACTGACCCTGCATGTTCAGAGTGTAACGATGACAGGCCACATCTATCGGATGTCATTCTGGAACAACATGTACGTTTGTTTCGGGGCGCCATGGGTGCTGAATTTCTATTTATGGATGACAACGCCCGTCCTCACCGTGCAAACATTGTAGACGAATGCTTCAATCGGAGGATATCACCCGTATGGATTGGCCAGCATACTCACGGACTTGAATCCAATAGAGCATGTGTGGGATATGCTTGGCCGACGAATTGCAGCCCGTCAACCCCCTCCACCTATCTACCGGAACTTCGGAGGGCATTGCTTGATGGAGTGGTGTAATATTCCCCAAGATCAGATTGATAATTTGATATTCAGCATGCGTAGGCGTTGTAAGGCCTGTATTGCATCTCCCGGGAGACATACTCCGTATTAACCATCATACTAACCATGTTATACTGTTTTTTGTAAATAGGTTCTTTTTTAAAATTTGCTCCAGGGAGTAAAAATCGCAATTTTTATTAATTATGTCAAACATATAGCATCTTTTTTGCTCTTTACCTTTTGTTTAATAAATAGACTTTACTAATAAGTCATATTTGTTTTGCTTCTGTCTCTTTCTTTGCCTGAACTTCATTATCCTTAATTTATGGACATGAGTGCAAATGAAATTTATTATATAAATTCTGTATTCGCGAGTTTAAGAGTTTGTGAAGCGTGGATTAAGAGTTAGTGAGTGAAGGATCGTGAGTTATTGCAGTGCGGATCTAAGTTTATAAAAGTGCGAATTGAAGATTTTCCAGTGAGGATCAATTGGATCGGATTTGATCCCGACAAGTATTTGTGTTCAAGGCCTCAACAGTAGGACTTCGTGTTTAACACCTTACAGGTATTGTAAGCATTATTTAAATAAAAGTCAGAGAGTAACGAGTTAGTGTGCGGCGGAGTTGAAATGGAGCTTGTATAAGTTATCCTAGAAATCAGTTGAGGATCCTTAAATATTATTCCCAGGCTAACTGGTCACACCTTCGTGTTCTTAGTATTGATCAACAATCTTAATTGGATTATTATTGTGCTTGCTTGATATTTTGTGACAATAAAATAACTAGAATGAGTCATTTCGACTGATTATTCAGTTCTCCCCACACATCTAGCCGGGTCTGAAAGAAGACAAGGGGGGCATGAGGGAAGTAGGTGTAGTCCTACATTACACAGTTTCTGAGAGAACATGCGGAAAATGATGCGAAAAATTTCAAGTAGTTGATTTCAATTTTTCTGGTAAGCTGCTCTCATCTAGAGCAAAAGCATTTTTTTGAAAATATCATAGATTTCGGAAAGGCTGGGTTCAATTCA